>JAQFYT010003061.1:0-11483 GCA_034694925.1 Ceratophysella denticulata
TTCATTCACGTTCATATAGCTGCTATAAGGCCCAATGTTATCTTTGACCCCGGTTTTGACCTTGAAGGAGGGGTCAAATCGCTTAGATGACACGCGTCCCCTATCCTTACTTTGACCATACCTTTACGCTGGTACCAAAATTTTGGGTAAAATCCACCAGGTACATGGTTTGTTGCTCCGCAGCAAAAAAAGGGGTCAACATAACTATAATAGTATACAGTAAATAAATGCAGTCATGCAGGCAGAAACAAATTAAATTATTATCTAATTAAATCTGTCTTAGATTGATGATAATACAAGATCACTTTTCTAATTGATTACACAACGCATCAGATAAAACTTTATAAACATCCACACAGGACCTTTAGGGCCGCAAGTTTTTAATTGCGGTTTGATTCACAACTGTTTCTGCCGTGGGACATGATTTATCGTATTAGACCTAATAAATAAGGGGGAACGCATAACCGAACTTACTAGTGAAGATTGCTTCGAATTCCCAACATTAAGTACCTACATTTGGTTAAGTTTCAATTCAGTTCGGTCATTTGATTTCTCCGCCAATATCCCTGCCATTCTTGAGCCAGTAGGACTTTTCGTGACGACGTCAATGAACTAGATGGATTGACTCTCACCCCTTGTCGAAAAGAAAAATGCTTTCTCTGGGACGCCACTTGTGCAGACACGATGACACTTACCTCAGCAGTACATCCAAATCAGTCGGTAACGCAGATCAATTCCGTGAATTGGATAAACGGTCGAAATACATGGGTGTCACTGGCATTTACCAGTTCTATCCGCTTGGAGTCGAGACCATGTGACACTTCAGTGAAGAAGTTCTCGCTCTTTTGAAGGATTTCGTTGTGCGACTGATGGCGCCTACATTTCCACTCGTCATTCCATATGTCGTCCACGTTCTCAATCTCTCATAGTTCAACGTTTCGTATTGCAATACAACGCGGTAACGCCGCATGTGGGCTCGCCACTATTCCGCAATATTACCAAACTGAACGAAATATATATTCTATAATTTATGGTTGATAAACTTGTTAAATGATACATTCTTGCGTGGACGACTGAATGAAGGGTTGTATTATCCTAACCTAATTCAAAGAATCAGATTTTGCCAAGCGACTACGACAAAGAGAAGGCTTACTGTCGATTACCTTTTGCGATATTGTTCAAATATTAGGCTCAAATTTTTGGTGTGCGGCGACTTCCGACCCATATCTTTTACTACCATAATTATTTCAGACCCGCCCCCGCCAGTGTACTGATTATGCCGAGCCATGGGATAAAGCCCTCTATAACCCGTGGCAGACGTGGATGTTATCTAGACTTTCGGAGCATCCGACAGGCATCCGGCTTGTTCGGGGCCGGCGAAGCCGGGGGCCCCAAACATAGGATGCTTGGAGTGTGCGGGACTAGCGGAGCGTCTGGTCGGAAATGATTAGGGTCGGAAAAGATGGGTCGGAAGTCGCCGCAAATCAAATTTTTACGGATCAATAAGCTTGGCATTTAAAACACCCTATAGTCTGTAAAGCCTTTGTTCAAAACATTACGAAGCACGCTGTGTTGAATTCGACCTTCACCAGTAGGTACAGCTCTTGTTCTCAAAGATCGAAATCCTCTTTCTTGACATCTCAGTAATTTCCATGTACTCTATATTTTAGCTGTACAATCATGGCAAAATTTAATATCGAACATCATAATTTCATGATTCAACTAAATTCATTTTACATTAGTTCCTCGGTGTTATTAGCTTATTTGCATACAGTGTAAATAATTTATTTGTTGGTTGTTTTAAAAGGGCATCTAGAATCAAAGAAGTTCATTGGCGAAGAGCTTTTGGAAAATGATTTTATTCCTAGACATTGGAATATCTATTAGGTGTAGCAGTTACCTTTTATTCTTTGTTTATCTAAATGGACTATCACACTACGCGATTACCTCTGCGGACTTCTCATCAATTTAATAAGTTTCAATGCAACTGATTGCCCGAAACTGTGAATAACTCAATTGGACCATGTTTGCGCTAGCAATAGAATATGTACCACTGATAGTGTTCAACTATACTATTCAATCACTCGGCACACGTCACGTCAATATCATGAATTTCTATTAGCAATCACTGAGTATTCGCTAATCAACTCGATCTTTAATTTCCTGTAATGTCCGGTTTTGCGTCAAAGTTTCTTAATTAAAACATTATATTTTTATAATCTGAATCTCGCTCTGAATACAATTCAAATAATAAGTATTTCATGTTTGTAAATTTAGATATCATTTATGACTTTTATAAATTTGGTTTAAATTAAAACTTATACGTTTGAAATATTTGCCTCCATGCTTTGAACATAAAAAATCTGTCTTGCGGCACCTTGTAAAAACAAGGTTACTGGCAATATAAAATATGACCATGACGAGAGTTTGGCAATATGGGGTTGGGATTGGAATATCATTTGAATATATTCTGCCTTCATACTACTGAAGATGTCGTTCGAATTATTGATTTTATTATAAATCATTGTTGAATAGAAGATAGGGCTCTTATCCGCAGGACACCGGAGGCATAGAGGAAAAAGTAGGCGGGCTGCTCTCCGACATGTGTGTCAATCTTAACAAAACTGTGCCCTGTTTTTCCTCGACGCCTGTATAACCCTGTGTATAAGATCGTACTACATCCTTGGCCCTTGGGACGATTGTTAAGTAACACATGCTCAGCTCAACTGTGCATGTAATAAGGATTGTGATTTGGGATACCATTTGTATAACCGACTCCTGATACTGGACCATGGCAAGAACAAATGTGTGTTTCATGGTTTGTATAAGCTGCACTAATCCGCGGAATTTTAGCAATCATTTTTTTAAATTTTAACATTAGAGCGGACGTTTTATTCGTGCTGTGATTGGTTGAACAAATTCAGAAGTTCAAAGTTTATTGACAGTAAACAAATCTCAATGAAAGTAACCAGAAACTATGTGATATTATTTATTTTACGAATTCATTTCAAATTCGGATTGATTTCAATAATAAGTAAATATTTTGTATTTAAGGGCGAAAATATTATATTACATTGATTATTCCAGCCGTGCTATGTATGTACCTTTATTTTGTAAGGGTTTATTGATTTCTATATGCACTAGGTAATAAACGACATGTTTAGAACGAAACAGTTTGCGCATTTTAATCATAAAATATACTTTATTCATTTGTGAAACCGTATTAATTATTTAAACCACTTTTAGAGTTGAAATCATAAGTGTAAGTGAGTAGATAATTCCATCCTTTTACTAGATAAGAAATAAATTGTTTCAACAAGAAACGTAACTATTCCCAAGCACAAAAGGCATGTCAGCGAAAAAAATATTGACATAATTTTCCAATCTAATAATGCAAACCCTTTCGGTTTGTTTCGCATATCCTCAAGTATTTTAACTGTCCACTCGAAACTAAGACCATAAACGTATTCCGTAAATTCTGTGTACATTTTTGACAGTCCCGACTCAATCATCCTACTTGTCGCTTCTGCCAAAAGAATATGTGAATTTCCAAAGAAAGAGAACAATTGTCTTGATATCTGACGAGTAGATTTGGCATAATGACATTTGACGTTGGTATTGTACAATTCATTAATTTTAATCTGGTACAATTGAGGCAATGTTGGATCAGAACTTAGAGATGTGGCATTGCAATGAGATAAACATTCCAACACCGGCGATGTCACATAGCCCGGAATTAAGCTTGATTCCAAATCATGAGACGTAATATTCTCACTAGTAAAAGTATGTCTGAGTTCCGATCGGTCACCTGTCCTGTAGTAACCCAGAATTTTGTAACCGTTGTCAATCAGAACTTTTAAATTCTCAAAAACTTTGATGGGAGGAGGAACGGTGAGGAAACTGGAAATAATGCTTTCATAAGTACATGTGAGAACGATGGTAGTCAGGATCACGGTAATGAGGTATTTATTGTTATTCACAATGGTACAGGGTTGTCGCATTAAAACAGCAAGTATTTCATACCATTTCCCTCGCACAGTCAAAGTTAGGATTAAAATACAAATTCCAAGAACTATCCAAGATGTATCATCAAACGGTGTAGTCCAAAATATAAAACTAAATGACTCTCGCTCCTCTGTTTTAGTACAGTACAAATATCTGGAAGCTGAATCTTCCCGAATCAATTGAGTGTAAAGATTCTGTGGTGGAAGTCCCAAGTCAAGCCACGTCAGTAGTTCCATAACAAGCAAAGCGGTATAATCCTTAGGTGAACGTACAATGTAGGAGCTAATGCCTATTTCCGATGAAACGTATTCAACGCTGAGATTAAATTTGGCTGCAATGTTTTCAGCAAGAATATGATTAGCAGTGCACCCTATACGATTAGAATCAGTTGAATGGCGCTTTTGGTAAAGAAAAAGACACTGCTCTACGTTTTCTTGAATCAGAATTCCTGTTGAACGTCCAATTATTGCTATAATTGGCTGAATGGATAGTGACTTGATGTAAACTGAAATCTGTCGCATATCCTGCAAATTGTAAATGGGGACTTCAGGTATAGTTATAAATCTGTACTGAGGAGAGCAAGTAGAGCACATTGAATAAGTCTGTGCCACAGTAGCATTGTCGGGATTCAATAACATGATGTACACATTGTTGGTAAAAATTGGTTTAAGGCTACTCTCGTAATACCAAGCTTTTTGATTGCCGAGACATTTAGGATTCATTCCAAATATTAAAATGAAACTATTCATTGGATTGTAGAAACGAGATCCAAAGTCACTCAGTAAATTTCGTCCAAAGCAGAGTTCAATCTGAACAACAATGTTTATGGAACATGTTTCACTGAAATATTTCGGTACGTTCAAGGAAATACCCGAGCGCTCTGACCCAGCTCCAGAGATTGTCCAAACTTGGAATTCTTGATTTGAATGCAGAAATTTCTCTATTAAGTCCGTAGTGGGTTGACTTGTTCCAGTGTCAAAGTCCATTAAGTTGTATACACAGTTTTGGTATCCTGAAGCTTTAAAATTAAGTGAATTGGTGCTGACAAATACAAAAGTTATATTAAAAATCAGTACTTTGACGGGAACAAAACGTTTGAAGTCCATGACAGAGACTGAACTGAGGAAAATGAATGAATAACATTCTCAATTATCCGTAATATGTTTAATAACGCGTATTGCGTGCAGATAGCTACATAAAGTTATCATACCATGGGGAACAA
This sequence comes from Ceratophysella denticulata, assembly GCA_034694925.1. Taxonomy (NCBI): domain Eukaryota; kingdom Metazoa; phylum Arthropoda; class Collembola; order Poduromorpha; family Hypogastruridae; genus Ceratophysella; species Ceratophysella denticulata. Next base: position 5,228 of record JAQFYT010003061.1, read on the forward strand.
ATTGTCTTCATACATCAATTACCTACCTAATTTCCAGAATAACAAAGTTCTCTGATAATAATCGAGATTTATTTATTCCACGTATCTACTATATTAGTTTTCAGATTGATTTTGTTTGTTTTCTAAATTACCTACGTGCTTATATTTTGTTTCTAAAAAGTTCTTTCTGCCTATTGTGCGCTTTAGTTTTTAAATGTATGATTTTTTCAAAGTAAAGCTTATTAGCACACGATAAATAGAAAAGAAGCAACTCAAATCTAACTTCATATGACGCAATTATAATCACTCATATTTTGAAAGTTTCGTGTTAACTCCTTGGGTTAATATAAATTTAAATATTAAATTGCAATTAAAGTTTGGTCGATCGTAATAAGATCAGTTTAAGCTCTCATCAGATCAGAGCTAAAAGCTTGAATAAATTCAGGAATTGGTTAAAGTACCAGTCCAATGCATTGACTTTACTACCTATGTACAACATACGGAATTTCGGTAGATATTTAGGCCACTGGAATTAGAAGCTGGAACCATTTGCAGAAATCACAACTAGCACAAGCAGTCCGTTCCTTCCTGGAGATATAAATACGATATATGTAACTAGAACTATCTGATCAAAGTAGGGTTATAAATTTTGAGGACGTGACTTACGTTTTCGATTCCAGTCGATGCAAAGATTATCTGTGTATGTCAGCGTCAGTAATTGGAGGATAACATGATATATTAATGAAGACCGACCCATTGGCACCTAACATATTAAAGGATCACTCCTTTAGGCTCGTTATCATAAAATCGAATTCCAATACAAGTCCAAATGTATTTCCCTTTTCGTCATATTCTTGTGAAATCCGATGACGATAAATAGTAAGGTATATAAAATTTAATTGACTTTGAATGAGCTTCTTGATTTCCAAGGTACGTCGCATCAGTACCAAACTTAACTTCGGAATTGTACTACATATAACCATTCAGAGATGCTTGAAGTATTTTGAGAAATTCCAAGCACCTATTCATTTGGTAGCTTGCTGAAGATTGCTGAAGATCTGTGTACCTTACAAGAACTTTACTCTGTGTGTTTACAAGGGAGCACAACCAAAGTGTTGGTGAGTGTGTGCCAGTTAAAAACTAGCGTAGAAACGCTTACGAAATAAACCCGCACCGACTCGAATACATACAAATTGCCTTGAAATGTTAAGAGCAACCTAAAAGGTGCTCAGTTCAAACTCTCACCGCCAGGTTTACGTAACCTTTATTAACCCTAATTAATTGTGGGCGAAACGAGAAATTTCTAAATGAAGGGGATCCTTCACTTTGTAAATATCACGTAGTAGGTCATAGTACTTTTTATTTCAGGTTATTTGGTTGAGCCGTTTTCGAATGAATGATACCGTAGTGAAGTGGCCATAATATAATTGGCATAATTATTCTGTGGTTGTAATTGTTTTACTGTAATTCAACCAATTGGTTTAGGTAACGCGCATCCTCCAGTTTTTGGAGAATGCATTTAGCTTAATTTAGGAAGTTTTCCTGTTTCGTTTCGTTGATTGGGGGCAAAGTTAATGGTACCGAGCTGAACCCTTATTTTCATGGGTTAAATCCCCCTTTTAGAATAACCACGTCAAAGTATTAGGTCGAAAGAGGTTAATGAGCTAGGCCGTGGGTCACCAAGGCGTATTTTGAGTCGAGCGCATTTGATTAATTTGGATATTCCAAAGCGTTCTGCTATGCTCTAGCAAAAGTAAAATTGTAAGGGCTATTGTTCTAGAACTTTAATATTATCCAACGACAAAATGTGACCATATAAAATTATTAGAAACTTGTTTGCCCTAATTTACCATCAGATCCGTCCAACAACCCATCTGAAGTAAGTAATTTGGTTTTCACTTTCCGGAATCAGGATGAGACAGAAGAGTCAATCCATGATTCATTACTTTGCTTCACCTAGGTTAACCCCGACTTTAAGAAATTATTGAATAGCGTTTATTGATTTCGGTTTTATCAGGACCACGACTCGAGTTCAACATATATAAAGGTAGTAATAGTCTAAGTAGATAGGAAAGATTGGAATCTCCCATCCATTGAATACGACTTATATTTATACTGATGAATTCTGAATTAGCATTCCACGCAACGACTAGCACGTCTTACGACAGAGGAAAGACGATTTGAGAATGGGTTTCACGGTTCCCGCAATGAGATTACCTATGGGGCTTGACTGGTGTTTTATCATGAAAATGACCCACTCATAAGTAAGGTATATTGTAATTCTGTTTTTCAGTCCATGCCATTTACGACGCTTAGTGATTGTTATATTGAAGATATGGAGGCATCATAAACACTAGTGATTAAGAGCAATTTCCGGAAGAAAAATGATATCTGAACCCACTTTGAGAACCATCAAAGTTATACACGACGTGTCTAATTTCTTCAAACTTATTCCTCTTCAACTAAATGTCAAGGGACTGGGTATATATGGAAATTTTGAGATCATTTACCATGGAACATACTGGAAGACAGTGGCGGGTATACAAGTCGTTCTTCGACTCATACTTACCGGCTTTGCCGTAAATCAGTTGCGTAAAAATTCGGATGAGATCATGCCCCTGGATGTAATCATTGGAATTGCATCGATTGTATTGCTCCTCGTATCCGTCGTTCTTGTGATCTTCTATACTTGTTTAATGGAGGACGTTCAACAGTTTCTAAATATGTTCTTCCGTATAAATCAGCACTTTTGTAAGATTATTATAGTAATTTGATCAGTTAAAATTAACATGTACATAATTTATTATTGATTAAAATTTGGGAATTTTTTTAGGTCGAACACTGAACGTGAAACCGGTGGAGACGGATATACTCAAATACGTGGTAATTCTGATCGTCATAGTATTAACCTTATTGGGGCTGCTCCTGATACCCTGCAACATTATATTCGTTCACTACGAACCTATCCCATTGTTCTACGGTGTTGGGACCAATCACATTGTAACAGATTTATTGGTGGCTGCCGGAATTTGGTATTTCATGATATCTGGACTTGTCGTTTTTGCTTCATTTGCTACTTATGGCTTCATCTACTCCTTGGCAATGTCAAAATGGTTGCATCATATAAGGTTAGATATGGTAAAATTAATTCGATATTCAATTTTGAAAGTACCTGAATTTTGTGCCACTTCGTAAGCCAAATGCTATAATGCATTGTCTGTGAACTTCGGCTTACATTGCATTGAGATTTCCAGAAATCACCGGAATTTCAAGTTCTAGAAAGACAGATTAGAAAACCTGCCTTACGGCAACTTGGGACCAGGAGGTACTTACAATTAGACTTTGGCATTACGGGATTTTAGGAAATTGTCAGTTTCAACACGCTAATACTGAAAGCAAAAATATGCATTTTAAATGAGTTTATATTAATTTATGAGGCATTAGTAGTTGCCTTAGAATATGTATTTCTAAAAATTTGATGACTTTTAGTACATTGTCTGCTTCCATGTACTTCAAAATGGAGCATTATCATTACCCTTTGATGAGTTTAAATGAACCATTAAGACAGTGCATGACTTCGAAATAGCACTATTCAGAATTTCATGATTTTGTAGAACATGATTTGCATCCGCAAACTTCTATTCAGATCACCAACATGACTTTAAATGGGTTTACATTGCTGCCAGTTGTACCCTATTGACATAATTTTCTGCGACAGACAGAACAGACCGACTGTGTCATCCCAGTAGATCTTCTGGTCTGAAAAAATCTGACTTTCAATTATTTTGCTCTGAAAACACGTTATTTGACAGACCATACTATAACTTGAATTTCAAATTTATATTTTGTATTTTAGATTCAACCCAGCAACGTCCAAGTGGCAAAAGGAAGAATACTTTCTGGCCTACAGATCCCTCCAGGTTCATAATGTATTCTGGGTTGAATTATCCAACGGCCTGGTGGCAATATTACTCTCTTTGCTTTCTATATTGAGCATTGCATTTTTGTACACGTTGGTTCGTATGGGATTTTCCTATTCTGACTTTTCATTTTTAATCAACATTGGAATATTTATGTCATTTGTAATAACGCTGACTCTGCTCTTCATTGGTGGAATGTTCTTTTTCAAGTTTTCATTATGGTTGGCTATCAATTCCATAAATTGCTGGGAATTCCCACTTCAAGGAAGAACACAACTGTCTAAATTAGAAAAAGCATTTTACAGATCCTGTCGACATATCAGTGTGTATATTGGGACAGTACTGCCTATTCATAATCCCCTGGTTCCTTTAGTCTTCTACAGTCATATGGTTGTGAAACCGACCATTGATTTGCTTCTAGCTTCACCGTAATCTCACTTCCTGTTAGAATATCATTGCATGGGCTTTCACTTTGTGATTTAGATTTATGTCTTGGCTAAACTTTTGAACTAAATTAATAAATTGTCTTTGAGGTTACTTCATCTGAACTTTATATTTCAATCATATTTGGGCATAATTACTCAAAAGGCTTGCTTCATTTCATTAATTCGTGGCCTTGTGATTGTACTTTACGGTCATGTTGATTTTGAACATTAACAGTCTATCGAATAGTATTTTTCCTTCATTTCTCAATTGTAAGTAAATGTTTCTAGAAAAATTCAAATCTCCTTATAGGTGCATTTTTTTCGTATTAATTTCAAAAATATTGAATGTTCTAGTTCAACGAATCAGAGTTAATGCTGTGTAATATAAAATTTCCACTTCGAGTGCATGGCGCAAATACCTATTACATTTATTTTACTTAACAGATACGTAGAATGGTCAGAAGACAAAACAAGTTAATGTTATTGCAAGATTTACTGCGTGATATTTGGAGCTATTAATAGAAATTGAATTCCTCAAACCGAATAGAGAGATAATGCATAACTCCCGTAAACCCCATTAAACAGATTTACGTAACGGTTGACTTTTTTCACAAATTTTACTAAAGTAAAATATTTAACATATGTTCAATATGTAGATAATTCCTATAGGTATATGGCAATATAAATGGTAAGAATGTAGAGTGACCGTATTGCTTCTCGTTAGGCAGACATATCCGCTCAAATATTGCAGCAGTACAGGTTTACATTGTTAATCCCGGTGCCTCCAGCTGCGCAATAAGATATTCATCTAATTAATATCAAACTTTGTTGAGCAAATGGATCGACAAATGATTTCAAAATCGGAATTACTTGGTGGTTCCAAAGCAGGATCCTCGACCTGGGTCATGATACCGCAGACATGGGTGTCACGAGGGCAGTGCACCGGTCCGGTCCAATCACCCCATTCCCCACCCTCTCCTTGCAGAACTTCCCCAGTATTGCAGAAAAGCTCGAAACTGTTAGCAGCCGTGTTGTCGATGGCCTGCTCGGGTTCCGTCTTCATTTGAAATCCGGTACCAAAGGCACCCAAAGGACATTCATACGTCGTGCCCCAGCTACCCTTAATTCCCTCTCGGCTCATGATGACATGTCGACCGCCGGTCCCGTTCTTCGACGTACAATGAAGCTCAATGGCATTGAGAGCGGTGTCATCCAAAAATGGTCCCTGGTCCGGTTGGACCTTCATTCGGAAACCCGTCACATGGAAGCCTTCCTCACAGAATTCTTCTGGACCCCATTGACCCCAGTTGGTCACTTTCGGGGATTCGATCCAAACTCCTTGGATGGAGCTGGCAAAGCACAAAACCGTGAGAAAGACAAAATATTTCATGTTGAAATCGGAATGGCTGAATGACCACTGTTCCAGGGTACCGGTACGAGAGGAAACTTATATAAGTTAAATTGAATTATTGTATTAGGTATGTAAGGTTATTCTATGCAGAATTCATATCTTCATACTGATATTGATGTACCGGAAACTTTTGTCATACGATTCGTGTGAAGTGGAGCAACCTCATAAGCACTCGAATGAATTATTAGAGGCTTGTAAGGCTTTTCATATTTCAGAAATGTTGGCATTGGGATTACACACAAGTTTTATGACACCTGGCATCAAAACAAGTTGAACAAGGCTGAGAATCTGATAGATTAGTATTGGGTTTTACTTGTTAATTTTAAATTGTCATTGTCACAAGGCGACTTGAACATTCGACTTTGTCTAGATTATTCTATGTAGTATTGCTACATGGTTGAATATTGAATTACAGCACGCAAACCTTACACCAAGGTGAAAATGGAAGCAGCCTCGGTTTCAATATCAATTCTCCATGAATGGGAATAGAAAGTGCCTACTTGTCTGCTAATTCGCAGGAA
>JAQFYT010003062.1:0-11483 GCA_034694925.1 Ceratophysella denticulata
CAAGTCATCACCTATGAGCCTCACTTGTCGAAATTCTAATCTATTGACAGAACTTGAAACGGATATCAGTGTTGGATTAAACTCGCAGTTAGTCAAGTATAAAATGTTAAGTTCTCGTAAATTTATCCATTGTGATGACGAGATTTCTGCATTTTCAATGTACAAGAATGTAAAATTTTCTATTGATGGAAAAATAGAAAGGTCAATTAACCGGCGAGAAAGGTTTACTTTGTCTTTACGAATTACCAATTTTGTCAAACTGTACACTGACTTTAATGTTTCAAAAAGTCCATCCTTATAATCCGCACTGTGGAGCCCCAAGGATGTCAAATTATTCACTCTAATCGTTTTATGGTCCACAAAGCTATTTCTGAATCCGAGCCCTTGGTAATTAAAGTATTTCGTGATGTCGTATTTCATGTTGGAAACCTCGAGTTCTTGATAATATTGATCATAACTATATCTTAGCTTCAGGTCATCCCTTCCTCGAGATAACAAACGGATGTTTGTCACGGTTTCAGAGATTGTTTTTCCAGCTTCATTCTTGAAAAAGAACAAATGATTCATAAACTCTTCTGCTGTATTGGCTTCAATGTGATACATTTTCAGGACAAAACTGCCTAACTTAGGCAGGTTCACTTTCTTCGTAACTCGATTCAAGAATTCAACTTCCGTCAGGTTAATACTCTTCAGTTCAGTGCAGTCCTTGAGTGATTGAATGAGCTCATTTGGGTCAAATTCCAAGTATTCGAGATGAAGGGAGGTCAGATTAGTGCAAATACCCGGCGGTAATCCTTGGAATGGGTCATACGGGAGTAGGCGTTCTTGTCCAACCAATTTGAATTCTAACTCCTGAACCTATCATGCAAATTCGAAAATTTTTAAGGATATTCCATTAACCTGGATATTACGTACCTCTGTGTTAATAGTTCTCAAATAGGTCAAGGGTCAATATTTAATTGTTACACTGTTTACTTACATTAGTAGTATCCACCGTGGAAACTTGCACGGCACATAATGCTGCTACGCAGAATATCCCAAATAAGCTGAAGAACTTCATTGTTTTCAAATAATCTATCCGTGATTCACAAAAACTATTTCCACTGAAATTCTAAAACTCAGTGTAGGTATGTAATATTCTGTAACTGCATAAGGAAGTATATTTTCTAGTCGGCTTTTGGCTTATCGTTAATTCACCAAACCCCTGAGCCCTCTCATTTTTATAGCAAACTAATTAGGAAAAATAACTGCTCTACTTGCCTATTTGTGGTTTGGAATTTTAAACGTAATTTCCAGTGCACTTGGACTTGGTAATTAAAACCTAATTATTATACCACAAACCACCCGATTATTTCTAAAAATGATGAGGTGAGGAAAAGTTGAATGCAAAAACAATGCTAAAGAGCATTCTTGAAGTGGCCGCCTAAAAAGCCGCCGAAAAAGTTAAAAATAAATTTGAATTTTAATGAACTAATTTAAAAAATTCCACACCGACGGGTTTTCCTTTTATGAACTGATGTGACTGGGTTGCAAGTTGCAAGTTGCAGGATCCAAGTTGATTTCTCGGCAGGGACTTATTATTACTTACAGATATAGTTTACAGATATTAGTTTTCAAGTAGGTAGCAATATGTCCATAATTTTTATGTTGCACCGCATAATAGCAATAACTGCAATGCAATCTCATTTACATAGTTTGTATAAGATTAGTTTCGAGATATACCAGATCTTTCAAACTTGATTCGCGGGAAATGTCGAAAAAAAAAGATGTACTGCTACAATCTAATTACAAGTCTTTTTCTCGATTTGAGTCTCGTTCACTTAAGAAATAAGAAGGAGTAGACGTAGACGAATGTGAGACTTCTGCCGAGACAGAGAATTTCTTGTCTTTTAGTAAAATCCCCGTCTACTGTGTTGGTAATCGTCTGTTATCGTTTGCAATCTGGGGATCACATACGATTTCCAAACCTGGCACTGTAATTACAGCTACGTAAGTATATAGTTTAAATAAACGTATGTGATCCCCCGATCACAGACGAAACCAGTACCGTGACGGAAAAGAGGCGGAGGCGGGGAGTAAGTTGCGGATTTAATGAGAGTCTATTAGCCAATCCTGTTTCAAGAGGTCAGGTTTCGCAGACATTGTTTCCATTGAGTTTACATGGGTTCTGTACAACAACGGAGCTTAGGTTTTAAGGTACCTCTTGCCTGCATTTCTATTTACTCCAGATGTGGTTTGGTTTGGTTTTCGGTTTAGATTACTAACCCCGGGTTAAAGGATTGACGAGACTTTGATAAAGACAGCAGGCAAGCAGATGCATTGTTTTCGTTGGTGTGAAGAACAGAATAAAATTATGCATATTTTACGTGATAAGAGGTGTCGATGATGTGTGTTGGGAAGGCGTGTTTCTACCAGGCCGGTTCCGGGCGATCCAAGTCAAGTTGTCCTTGTCCCCGGGCGAGCGTTCCGCGTCAGGTTCACTAGGAAGTCTGGGGTGATTGTGAATAATTCTACCTGCGCAATCCCAGGTCAGTTTGGCGAAAACCCATTTGGCGTTTTTTACCGGATTTGCCCAATGAACCAAGCCTGAATGAACAATGTCAAGTGCCCACTTAACTAATAATACATATAGTGTGCAAATCCAAAGACGATCTCGACATTCGCGGTTTTCCAAATCCCTAATGCCCAACATGATGCCCTGAGCTAATTGACCTTATCATTTACTCAACCGTATCAAACATGAGCGTCGTAAAGCCAAAATCTTTGCATTGTCAGGTCTACCTTTGACGATTCGAATAATTGAGCTCTGACGGATATAGATTGTAGATCTTCCGCAAAACAAGCCAACCCAAGCCAAATCAGGGTAAGTCAGGCTAAGCGGGGTAATGGAGCCGAGAGCAAGTAGCGTCTCGTGGATCTTCCAAACAATTCAGGGTTGTATGAAATTGACACTAATTTCGCTGGAAATATAAAAGTAAATATTAACCTTACATTTCAAGGTTCTGTTGTACCGACGTTGTTCATATTTTACCGGTGAAATTACTATAATTACAAGTCGAAAATTAAACCCATAAACTTCCAAATCTGAACCAGTCAATACCAACCCTGTCCAAACCCCAAGCCCAATGCTTGTGTACTTTCTCGGCTTGGAGAAAGTGTGGATCATGAACGACTTCCGAATTCCCACCCCTGAGCAGAGAAAGCAGGCGGAGATGATCTGCCAACTGTGAAATTCCCGCTGTTTTCTCCCCTTGTACTTCGTGCAGTTCGCCTTCATGGCTCTCTAGCCCCGGATTTTCCGGATAACTCATTTCGACAGACTGGCGCCTCTGTTTTTCTCTATATATCCTATTATTCTAACACGTCCGTCCTCATCCCAGTACTGGAGCTCTTGTGGAATGGAAGGTCTTCCCGCTGAATGAAAACGCTCAACATCAAGCTTCAACTTTCGTTTCACTGAGCAAGAACACATGCATGCTTCTATGCATTGAGACCAACTATCGTACAACATCCAAGGCTCGACAGCGGTCAATTAGGCCTCGGTCATTTAGGACTGGCATTAGAATTGGTGACAATTTAGAGTGAGACTGTTTTAATTTTACTGCAAAATGCACCGTTTTACATTTTGCTTCGTTGATATTTTTGACGGTTTTTAAAAAATTTGCCTTTCACGATGTTTTAATAGAATCGGAGTAAATAACCTAGAACCCTGCCTCAGCCTCGCTCACATTCTACACGAGAGATAAATGAGTATTTGTATTTATTTATGACTCGAAAACTGTTTTCTTTTCTCTGCATTTTTATGTCTGAGTGTACACAAACTCCGGTTCTTAACTTAGCGGAGTCATTCATCTTGGTGGGAAGTGGGGATCCGAGACTTCACCAACCACTTCATTATCAAAATTCACTCTGGCGGAAGCCCGGAATAGAAGTTTTAATTTTATTAAGAGTTGAATTCATATACAGAATTTTTACCAGAGTTGCCAGAAATTTTTTCTTGGAAATGCCGGTTTTTTTTATTTGAATAAAGACTTTCACCCTAAATGATCGAGTTATTTACTTATCCGTTAATCAAAACTCAATGTAGAACAATTATTGGTAAAGCCAGAAAATATACCTTAAAGTGTTTTATAAATGCAAGAAATGAGGTTCTTGACCGAGAGATGGCGCGGCAGTTGAGCCGGGCTTAGCTGAATATTGTCTGAGGCGTTTTTTTAAATAACTGGTTGTTATAGAGGAGAATTTCAGCCTTGAAAATTTTTTCTATTCGTTTACATCATCGCGCTCAAAATGAGCTAATGGTTCTCAACGGATTGAATGATGTGATAGCTTTCTGGAAAGCTAATCGAATTATCCACATTATAACGCAGCCGGATTTTCAGTATTTTTTATTTAGAGCTTTTTTTTGTTTTCAAATAAATTTTTTGGAAATATTCATAAGTTTTTCGAGGCAAAGCAAAACTAAGGACGAGTTAAAAGATTTCATGCGGTTTGCTTAGCACTAATTTATATTTCGCATTCGCATCCGGCGACTAAAAAACTATACGTCCCTAAGCCTTTGGTTTGTACATATAGTGTAGTGCAATCTATAATTATGACACTCCCGCTGAATCTCATAATGCTTTGACTCAAGTCGATGTTCTCACTCTAATAATCCCAGAAATCCCGACAAATGTTTGAGAATGAGTTTTCTTTTGGACTATTACGAAGATCCGTATGTGGTATTTTCATTGAGATACGTGCCGAGATAAAAAGAAACACGAGTGGGGACTAAAATAATGTATTTCCGGTCATCACGTGCCCTCACTTATCTCTGCATCAGTGATTCTTGGCTTCTCTGAGCCCTCGCGACTGTATTAGTCTGTGTAGGAATAATGGGATGTTCTTCCCCAGTTTTCCACGTTCAGTTTACTGTATTTTATGACAATTTGGACACTGATGTGATGTTTTGTAAGTAAAGTAATCATAATAATCTCTGGTAGCTCTGGAAGCTGTCTTTTCCTGGTTTAATAGTAATGACTCAGATGTCGTGAATTATGAATTACGACGTGGTATCCCTGTGCATCCTGTAATTAGACTATACATTGATGGTCCCAAGCTGCTGTAAAGCAGGATTTTTATTTTAAAAAAAAGAGTACAAATCCCTGATCTGATCTGAGTAAGTAATTTCAATTTGTAATTCGTAATGTTTTTAAAGAAGTGTGCAGGGTAAATTAAGTAAGACAATAGGTCGATTAATCAGTGAGAGAGCCCAGCCCCCGCACGAAATTGCTCAAAACTTTGTAACGTTGAAACACACGTGTAAGTAAGTTAACGTAACGACGCCATACACGCTCCAACCGTCATTCCAGTAATCTACGTTACTCATATTCGACAGTAATTTGTGAGCATTCAATTATTACATGTACATTAGGGATTGAGCATAAGATTCGGCCTTGACGCTAGACATACTAATGCTTGAAGCAAAAATTATTTCCGTATTATTTAATTCGTGCTAATCAATCATCAATCACCGCCATGCCATAAGGCTTATATGTTCTGTCTAATTTAATTTTTTTGTGTTTCATTTTTAATTCTGCATGTCGACACGAAAGGCAGTAGGTGTCAGGATGTTATATGTTTCATCGAAATTTTCCTTGCAAAATAACAACTTTCAAGGTAACAAATCCTTCAACAAACCTTCCCAAAAATTAAGAATTCGTTGAAATAATTCGACTAACCCCAAACCGCAAATTGCACTTGGTCACTCAAATGTGTTTAACAACGCATAGAATATGGGTAAAGGCTGATGGCCGTCCCGTGTTGGGTAATGGACAATTTTATACTGGACAGTTCGACGTTGACATTTTTACCACCCTGCTGGTGTTTTTGAACCACCCTGTACATTGGATCGAGTACTAGGCGGATGTGATATATTCGTGTCAGGTTATATGACTGCACATTTAAACCTTTGCAGCTATTGCAAATTCGGCCCTGTCTAAATTGACAAAGCCGAAACGTCAGTAAATCCATAATAGCTGAATGCTTAGCTCTGGGAATGATTGATTACGTTTGAGACGTTTGGACGGAGCCGGGTTTGCCCTGTGTCATATGTAAGGTATTTATAAAAAATCATCTTTTACGAGAGTACTCATAATGTGTAGAAGAATATTATGCAACTCGGAAAGAAACATCCCAACAACTTGAGAGTTTGAGCTGTATTTATTATATTTTTTTTTGGGTAGAGAAGGGTTTTTCGAAGAGTAATGAAGGAGGTCATGCAATTTGTTCACTTCGAAAAACTCACATATTGTAGCAATGTAGCATAATATACCAAAAACCGAGACTTTGGACGTTGAACGTGAACGGAGACGTAGAACCGACACGTAAGACAACAGACTAATTCTTTTTTGTCAGATAAAGTATATCTTGGTCAGACAGATACCTAACCAAAGTTAAATATCTCTAACTACATGTATTTTAAATATCGGGTTTCGTTATTGAATCAACATACGACTTGTATATACATATAGCAATATAGAATTTGACAGACCTGATGTGTAAGGACACCGGTCGAAAATTTAGATTTGCGCTAATATATTCATTTTACTCTAGAAGACAGGTAATCTGTTCTCAGTTCAGTTTTCCGAAGTAAGTTCATAATTTGCGAGTTAAGGTAGCGCCTATGTACGATGTCTGTTGCCGAATTGATGAGAAAACCCTGTCCAAAATTTGGTATCTCCGGGTTGGCCAAACTTGAAAGGCTGCAAATTTGCCAGTTAGTTTAAGTTTAAGTTTTAGTTTAAGCAAAGGCATTTCGGTCAGAACCCCAAATGTTAATCCGTTCAGTTTTTAATAAAGATTTAGTAAAACGTTCTAAAATTCAAAAAATGTTTGAATGCGACTTGGAATTTTCGGCTGTTTATGTATGCTCCCGAGTTCCCAGATACATTATTGATTATTGCACAATTGACTTAACTAATGTTTGAACTTATACGTTGTACTGGCATCAGAATTTTTTGCTACATAAAAATTAGATAAATTACACTAATTCCATTCCATTAAGCTGTAATTATTGTGTATTTGAGCAAAATTTAGCGATGGGTCAGAAGGTTAAGGTTTAAGTTAGGCTTCAGTAAACAGGTGCGCTGCGTAGTATGTAGAATATTGCTTAACTTCTACGCAATCAAGGCAAGACTGTATAACCTAAACATTTAAAGTTTTCATTTTTTTATATAATTAACGCTGGAGTATAAATCGGAATTAGGATTTGGCTAGCCATTCCGTGAAGCGTCATTCAATTTCTAAGTGCTTTTGCTTACGTAAAACTCTAAACCTTGAGTTTGGAATCCACATTTGCAAAAATGTGGAATATGATGAGTTGGGTATTCTGGGGCGTCAGCGTCAAAGACGGCGGAGACTGAGACTTGACTACAAAGGAACATGTTTGAAACCCGAAACTAATTTATTCCGCTCAGGTCCACTCTGTTCACTCAAATTAAGAACAATAAAGTAAGCGATGGAGTGTGGATAAATTATAATTATATTACTGTGCTGTTGTGCTGGGCCAGGCAGGAGGCAGGGTCGATGGTGAATAAACGCTATAAGACTAAAATTTCAAAACCCTTGCAGACTTAAGTATTTAATTTTCTTGCAAAGATCCAATAAAGCAAACCAAACCAGGTTTGTGTATGAACCCTGTTATGAACTTCATAAATTAAAGCCTGTTTTTCGGGGATTTTCCCGACTCTGACCCCGAACACAGCGTGCAATGAGTGACTGGTCGGCTGTGACCTCGCTGTTCGACCACTCGCTTTTCCTTCGTATTCAAATTTCTTGCCTCGAGGACGGAGTGCTGCGAGTCGAAATGACCATGAGGCGAAAACTTCTAGGCGAAAAGACATGTAACCCTTTCAGGCTGAGGAAAACTTCAACAATGTTCCATGCTTAATCATACCTTCTGGTCCAAAGTTGCCATAAAATAATTCTTTCAAGTTTGCATTGCCAATAGCGGCATAATATATAGAATGCATAGGTTCAATTGACCACGAACGAGCCCCGCGTTACTTTCTCTTTGCTCCTGCGTGCCTGGACTTTCTCCTATGTCCATGCAAGCAACCAGGACGACCCACACGACACATTTTTCTCGGAATTACCATCCCACATAGATTTAAGCCTGCATTGTTGGGTATGCTCAGTTCGGTGTATTTCTGCGTAGTGACAGAGCACCCAGTTTCTTCGTAAAGTTTCGTTCGTCCTCGTCCTTCGCCTTTCCCTGCTTCCTTTCTCGTCCTCGGCCTGATTCACTTTTCACTCGTTCGACTGAGGTGGAGACGAGGAGAAGCGTATGAAAAAAAACTATCGTAAAAAAATAGAAAATAAACCAAACAAACCCAACGTGCAGGGCTGGTTCCGTAATAGTCTACATAAAAAAAACTGTATGGGTAAAATATAGAGTGAAAGTTTTTTTGCTTTCTTTCTGGGAATTCCTGGAATTGTGTCTGTGTGAAGTTCATTGTCATTCTCACCAAATTGGAGAAGGAAGGACGAGGAATAGGAGACACTGAGTGAGTACTTGGCAAAATCCTAAAATCAATAATTTAGATCCTTCAACCTACGCTTTCTCACCGTTCCAACGCGTTTCCCAAGCCTTTCTCGAGCTATAGGATATACAATATACAATGTTATTGGGCAGGGGCGTCATGTCAGGTTGACTGGACAGACGCGAGTTGTCCTCTGGAGTAGTGTAGGATTAGCACGTAAATAATTCTATTGTATTTCATCAAAGTGGGCATAGCTGATGTACTCTTGCGGCTTGAACACTGTCACATCGCTGTAAATCTATACGTAATTATGGCCTAACCTAAATTGACCATCCTTCTGCCTTGTTGTCCGTATTTACTTTTACTTTCCATTGACTGGATTCTGTTAAATAATTTCAGTTCGTTTTTTCCACCTAATTTTCTCATATGAATACTCCGTATATCCAGTCAGTTTTTTGTGAACTGCTTGTTTTGAGACACACTAACCCAGAGGCATATCATAGTACATTCTATGTACATAAATTACTTATCAAAAGGGTATAAAAGTGAGCCATTGAACATTTCAACATTGAACACAAAAAAACTAGTACCGTTTCACTCTCAAGACTTCAAAAGAAAGATTTTTGTCGTTCAGTAAAAAATTAGGAGATAAATCTGACTCTTTGACTAGGTTAACTTTTTTACCCTTCTCCCTCGTTCCTCAAGGAACTCTTGAGTGAACTGAACTTCATGAATGAACAATATACCTACAATTTTTTGTGTGTGTCTCTGATTTATTTATTTAGTTTTTTAGTAACTTCACCCTGGCCTGTATATGTATAGAATGGCCCCGCACACTTATTTATACCCGTGGCATGAGGATGCGTAAAAGTTTTTTATAGTAATAATCACAAACACATACACTTGTTTCTTTATATCCTTGTCTTGTTACATGTAATTGACCTTTTCTAAACGGTTTTACTCACACAAAGGAACAAAAAATGTATCTCCTGCTGCCTTGCCCTTAAATTGCCCATCAATGGATTTTTTAGGTAGATACTCAAGATCAGATTTAAAGGCCGTGGCATTGTTAAAATGCGTAAGGAAATGTAAATGTAACGTGGCACACCACAAGGAATTCCTATTCAGGAGTATCGATCTCGTGTATAGGAAGTAAGAAGCGAATGTCTAATTGTAAGTAGTTAATTGTCATATGATACATGCATCATGTTTTAACTAAAATGTTAGGTTGGATTTTAGACCAGAAGGGTCCTATGGGATGAACTTGTCTGTTTGAATTTGCAGAATTATTTACCCCATAAAAAACCTATTTTCAACCTGTACTCATCAACATTTCAGAGTAAACTCGTTAGAGGGTTCTTACGCTGTTGTGTACAATTTTTCGTGGCTTTTTAAGGTACGTAATTGTAACCTGTAACGGCCTTGCCTTCTTGCATTAAAAATCACAGATCACAGCCACACACATTTAGAAATGTATTATACGATAAGATATAATACTTGCTACACGATCCCAGGAGATTATTGTGCGTTGGCTGTTGGATTACAGCTTTAATGGTTTACTATGTATTTGAATTTGTACGTGAGAAGCTACTGCATACCATTGCATGGTCCAGTATCAAGCTACCCAGTAAGTAAGCATCTACAACGTTGCGGTATAAATAAAAACCTGCTTGACGGCAGCTTGGGACCAAACGGTATGATGAAGTATAGAATATGATTGGCAGAGCTGTAGTATATATGGGCTTTTACCATTGGAAGTCACATAAATAAAAAGATATTTGAATATTTTTCAAACAAAAGTTAAATTCTCAAAAATCAGATTTTGCTTGTTTGGCCTTCTGGACAGTTTTGAAGATAAATATGCGCTACATTAGTCTTATCATCGCCCTCCGATTTTGCTACCATGGTCCTGGTCCAAGGATTTTAAAAGGATAATAAATGTTGATGTACAGACGGACAGACGGGTTGGATCATTCCATAAGACATTCTGGTCTAATAGTCAAGTGGATTTGGTCTGGAAGAAAAGAATCTCACTGGCGCCAAGCGTCGTCTGTGATTTAGTGGCAGGAGAATAGAACCAGATTCAATCTTATATCCATGAATAAAGCTTGTGAAGCCTCCCTCACTCAAACCCATTCAGCTCAAACATTCGTTAATTCTGTGCTGTAATAAACTTCGTTGATTGTCACCTGAAATCATGGATATACCGTATTCACTAATGCCTTCTAATTCCTGACGTAAAATTTAAAAATTTCCAAAAATTATGCTCAATGTGGATGACTTGTAGAGCATATTTTATCGCTAGCTAACAAAAGGGCCTTAATTATTAATTAGCCTCAAGGCTCAATTTTAAAGTGACACGGCTAGACTGCCGAAATAGAATAATTTTCAAACCAGAGTGTTATTGAGTCTGGAGCCGTTGGGTGCTGCTGGCAAGAGACTTATAGAGAATACTGAAGCTTTGTTTGATGCAATGCAAAGGGCTAGTCATGGAAAGGAGTCATTTCATTTATCGATTTATTCTCGTCTTCCCCAAACTACTTTATGGAACCATGTTTCCTCACTCCACGTTATTCCTAGCATCCTAGCAGTCCTAGCCCTTCCGCTCCATTTTAGAGTCCGCGGATGGCTAGGCGTTCTGTTTGTGACGGACGGACTGTCCTTCTTTGCTAAACTTCTGTATTCAGGGTTCTATCGTCTCGTTTTTTAACTTAAATCAAGGTTTTTAACGTAGTATATCGCCAAGAATTTGGAAATTGGAACGTAATTTCCTCAAATTGCATCCTGGCATGTTAACTATTTCCAAAGGCTATGATCAATTTCTAAGCAATTGCAAAGCTGAGAGCTGACATAGATTGATTTTTTTAGTGAAATATATAAACTCGCCATGAGAAAATAGAATCTGCCATGAAAAAGAAGACTTGTGCAATAAGTCTGCATGGCAGTAAATTTGATTTTAGT
>JAQFYT010003063.1:0-11481 GCA_034694925.1 Ceratophysella denticulata
CGGACCTGATTTCTCCTGGCGCGAGGGTTGAGTCAATCACGTGAGCGTCTACGAGATTAAAAAACAGAGAGTAGGTAATACCTGGTTTTTCAGCTCATTCTAAATTTATAATCTGTAAGTAATGTATTAGATTTTAGAGATAATTTGAGGGGGATGTTGATAGTTATTTCACCAAAGATCGTCGAATCGACTCGTCTACTTCACCTGAGTCATTTTGGTATTTCTTAATTTCTTTGAAGTAACGAACTTGCATGTCTCCTCCGTCGTCGTCCTGTAACGTATACAAAACGTTTGTTATCTTCAAGTAAATATGTAGTATATGAAAATATGAAAATGGGCTGGGATATAACCATTGAACAGTCGGAAGTCTAATGACATATAAGATCTGAGTCGCAAATGCTGAAAGTAAATTATATATTAGATTCCAAATTCGCAAAAATTATCAAAATTACTTCATGTTGATGAGCTTCCGGGGTTTCCACTCGGACCTTCTTTAGAATTCCGGTAGGGAGAACACGCCCTCTACCTCGTCGACGTTTGACCACCTATAAATTAACTCTTAATATAAATACAATGGAAAATGGCAATACTAATTGCCATTATTCAGAAATTTTCTGAATATAAGTTGAAAGTACAGATGCAAATTTTGCCCGTTATTGACCTTTCATATTATCGTACACTAATAAGCAATAAAAAGTACCTGGTTTGGCTTTGAATTCTCACGTAGCAATGTCAGTGCCTCCTGAGGCGTAGAGATAGAACCGCCCAACATATCAGCATTGACCGTTGGCACCTCCTCCTTTGGACCTTCTTGGGGTCCTGATGACCTACGTTGTTTCCAGGCACCAGGTTCGCGTGTTTGGTTGACATAAGTATGGTCGTGTAAAGGTAACTCTTTACTGGTCATGGTTACTGGTGGCAGTGGGTCTTCGGGATTAATCAACACTGGCGGTGACAATGTCTTAGGAATGTAAAACTTCCCTTTAAACTGTCAATGGCGAACGGTCTGACGGTACTGATATCTCGTTTTCACGTGAACCTAGTTTTCAGACAGAGATATGTCAAAATGTCTCCTCTCGAAAGAAGCCCAGCCAAATGCAGAATGCAAATGCCGGAACGAAATAATTCAATTTCATGGACGATTCGCGCGTTGTCTGGTCTCGGCTCGGATTGTGTTTGTGTACCGTCGCTTGGATTTACCTCAACTGTACGACAGTTCGAACGCTGTAGCGTTTTCGTTTGTCCGCCATTTACTAAAAGTATGTCTGTTAGTAATTTTCCTTTTAGCAAAATTGCTGTGCGATAAAAATTTTAAGAGGCGCATTAGTTTTATTTTGAAAGCCTAGCACTCAAAAAAGTCTATACGTCGGCCAATGGAAAACCTCGAAACCGTTATATCTGGAAGTTCAGGCCTTCCTGGATAAAACGTAATGCAAATGAGG
This sequence comes from Ceratophysella denticulata, assembly GCA_034694925.1. Lineage (NCBI taxonomy): Eukaryota > Metazoa > Arthropoda > Collembola > Poduromorpha > Hypogastruridae > Ceratophysella > Ceratophysella denticulata. The sequence continues at coordinate 1,443 of JAQFYT010003063.1, forward strand.
CGATCGGACGCACGAAAAGGTTTAGAAGTGTTATTCTACGCGGGTCCATAGTACAGATATTCATCCAGTATGATCAGAAGCAATTTCGCTGCGCAATCGGAATCACAACTATTTCTTAAAGCTTAAGAACGACCTTAAAACTCCTCGGCATCGTTTTTGTCAAGGTACTGGTATTTTGTATTTATTACTGGAATACATATAACAGGTATCTATATATAGATATATAATTAACTATACTCCATTCTTCATCCAAAGGTTCAATCTTCTACTTATATCAAATATAAAACATTCAGAAACAAACAGAAAACAAAAACAAGTACACAAAATTTAATTAAATCACATTAGGTAGTAGGTCAGAAGTAGGTTATATTTCTATAATATAATATTCTGAAGGACTTTCACGAATGAAAAATGTAGTCTCACTCGTTGTTCTTGATATTTATGTCAGGAAGATGATTCAATCTCTTGTATATAAATAATTCAATTCACAACAACAGTTGCTTCAGGTTCACATTCAATTTTCAATTCATTATCGCATAGAATGTATAGATAAATAATTAGCGAAAGAAGAATTCGTTGTTTACAACAACTCTAATCTCACATGGAATTCCTCACGATTTGGAATTTGATAAACGATTCAAACCATCACCAGTGGTTGAAATAGTTGAAATAGTTTAAGTTAACAATTAATTTTGTGAATATAATATATTTCTGCCTAATTGCAATGCAACGTTGGTGCTGGGTGCTGTCTGTATCTCTGTAAATGGCTACACAATTTATGACTCTTCTATAAGCGAATAGAACGTTTTCCTGTCTGGATCACTAGATAAAGAATTAAAATATTAAATAACTTTTTAAACTTTCCAGTTTTTGTGTTGTTTAAATGTGAAATTGAAATACTGAGTTTTTGGTTATTTACCCTGTTTTCAATTTAGCACTTGTTGTGAGTGGACTAAGATTGACTGTCGAGTTGATGACCAGATTTTTCCAAATCTCCTCATTCACATTATTTTGAGATTCTTCATTTTCGGATTCAGAGTCATTCCGCCGTGGGCTAGGGTTAACTGCGTTGACGGGTACTAGGAGCTTTTTGGAAATACCATTCTCGTTCTCGGGGACAGTTAAGCGGGGCTTGACTGCTGAGATGTCATAGAGGGCTTCAGAAATCATTGTGGGTTCACTGGAATAAGTTTTAATTCCATTTCCGTTTGAAATAACTGCTCCATTCCCATTTGACTTAGAATGACCCTCAAGGGATTTCTCACTGGTAGCTGGAACGGCTGAGGTAGGTTTCAGGTGCTGGAGACGTTTGGACACGCTTGGTACGATCAACATGGCAAAAACGGTCAAAATATGAAGGAAGAAGTACACTCGCCTAAATCAATAATACATAAAAAGTTAATTATGCAATTTATAAACGACATGTTAATCAGACATGGTATTTATTCATGCTTACACGTAGAGCGCCACGCTGGGGAAAAAGTCCTGTACAACGAAAGCGAAGGTGACGTAAGTAAGAACCAGACGCGTCATCACAATAGTGGAAACGTCATACGCCATTTTAGTTTTCCTGCCTCCTAAGAAAAATGGCCGTAGATATCGGCGCATCTACAGAAATCAAAATACACATTTTTAAACATGTTTAACTTTTTAAACTATTGACTATTCTCAGGAAGTTTGGCAATAACTGCTTACATCTCTCCCAGCAAACGTGAAGAGGGCACCGGACAAGAAGGTAATGTAGTATCCAGGATAAAATCCATGCCAGAAGGCGGATACCATGTAAACTGCTCCAGTTCGGAGATGTGGTGGTGTTCTTTCATAAACAACATGTCGGAGCCATTTCATGGTTCCAATATTCCAAAGTTCCAGACTCGTCTTTAAATTGGATCCAATTTCAAATGAAAAGGCATCCACATTTGAGACCATATCCCAGGTCTTCTTGGAACTGTCATAGCCCAAACCGGACATATTACACACTGCATCAGCCAGAATCCAAGCGTGGTAGTACTTGCATCTCTCCAATGTTGTGGCCAGGGTTAAGTAAAACATTTTGTAAATCCCGGAAGTGTTGTCCAAGAATTCGGTGTCTGAAATAACAAAGTGTAAATTAATTGATAATTCTGCACAAAGTCAAACATCGTGCTATACTGAAATCTTACCTCGAACAATGTTACAGTCAAAGTGAGGTCCGACTTTGATGAAGAGAATTGCAAAGAAAATGCTATATCCCAATTTCATAGCAACAACGGAGAATGGACTTGGCACGTTACTGTCGTTAATTTTTATAAAATCGATAAAGTCTCGGTAGAAGACCAATGGTCCAGCCAGCATTGATTGAAATTGAAAGACGTAGCTACAAAATTCAAGCTCATCTGGGATATTCGGCACCACATAGCGATTTTGAATTTGGGTCATAGCCTTGCTCTTATCATCTTCCTTTTTCTGGTCCACGCCATCTCGAATTGAGAACGCCAGTGAAGTGACTTTTTGGGTCAATACCATCAACGGACCTAAAAAAAAATTAAACAACTCAACATTAGAATTTCTGCGGAATTAGGGACTTTTCAGAAATTCCTGCTAAAGCTTCATTTTATGTAAAGCTTGCGACGAAAATAATCGTTTAAGCTGCCAGTTGAATTAACATCCCAATAATACAGAGTAGCAAGGCCTGTTAACTGACGCTACACGCGATCTAATTTATTGTGAACAGAACGTGGGAAATCATGGTTTTTTATGACTCTGCTTTTCATTAAGTAGTCAGATTCCTTACAGTCAACTAATGGTTTATTAAGGCTGGTTTATCAATTTCATTAGTCATTGTGTTGCATAAAAATGTTGGTGCTATAATTAGGTGTCTACCTGTAATATCCAGGGAATATCCAGTGTGGTCGAAGAACTGGCGCTTGATGTGCAGGAAGGATAAGTAGCACATTGCAGCAACTAGCACAATCCTGAAATTGTGAAATACGAATACAGATAAATTGACGTAATAGGAACCTAAGTACTGGGAAAATCCAATCCTTAATTATAAACTGGAACTAGGATTTTTAAAAGGTACAATTTACAGATATTTATCACAAGCTTAAGAAAAATGTCAAGGAAAATCAGTGGAGTGGAGATAACGAGGATAATTTCTCACAAATGGGCGGAATTTTTATTTAAAAATCACTAACCATGGCATCATTCTTGACTTGGTATTCCGAATGACCAGGTAGCTCAGTCCGGCCGAAATAATGATATGAAAGATTTGAGTTCCAAAGCAAAAGATGCAAATGGATAAACCGGAGACCAAAGTGTACCAAAGCCGTGTTAGAGGATTTTGAATCCATTTCTTCAGGATAAAGCTGAGTAGCAGGGCAAAGAGTTGGCATGAAATAAAGTTGATCTGTTCAAAACAAATTCAAAACAAAACTTGGTTCAGAAAAATTAACCGATATTCATTTTCAAAATCATAATTTCATCCATGAATTTCAAAATATGAACTAATTTCGGCGCTATTGAACGATTCATATCTACATTTTTGATTTTCCAGATAGAAATCTTGCGGCGCTATTGACGCTGCAAGTATCGACAGTTGTGCGATTGATGAAAGGTCGTCTCAGTTGCTACTGCACTGCTGGACGCAAAATGTATTGAAGCTAATTTATTAGAAGCGATTCGACAACGCGTAATGCACATATTACGTATTTACTGGGTTAACTCAAGGCTAATTTTCATGACAGTTACAGGTGTAATTTATTGCAGGAATAAAACCAACTACCTTACCTGATCAATAGATAAGGTCGTGAGTTCACAAAGAAAGCTTAGAGCCGTTGAGCCTCCATAATGCTCCAAGTTGTACTGGTTCGAATTCGAGCTGGACCCCATTTTCCTTAAGATTTTTACTCGGATACGAGATGCAAATCAGAGTAATTTTACAATTAGTGGAATAGTACAGTTGAGTGTGGCGTGATCAGAACCAGTTAAGTTCCTATGTAGTTCTAATGTAATGACAATGACTCGGAAGCTATAACTAGACGATTGGCATTGGCTTTGGCCCAGCCCCAAGCCGAAGCCGAATCTCGAGCTGAATCACACGTGCAACGTGGACAGGCCCAGCTTAATTGACATCTGAAAAAAAGAAATAATTTCATAATTATCAATAAACCATCAGTAATTAAAATTAACCAGGCAATATTACAACATTTTCAGGTCGCAATATGCCAATACAATAACTTCATTCAACTAATTTCCCCCAGCATTGCATTGTAATAATTAATACACGTGGCATAGCAAAGAGTAACGGCGTATAGTCTAAGTAATATCAAATTCAATATTCGTACTAGGTACTTCACTTCTTACACAGTAAAACCCGAATGCTTATCTAAATACATCATTGTACTACATACATACGTACATTTATTGCGGCGTTACATTTGTATTGATATCAATACGTAAGTACAAGTCCGTTACGTACCTGCACCATTTTTTCAACTATGCACTAAAAATGCACTGTCAACTGTACATCCTGTCCTAAATACTCGGTATTAAGCTAGGTAACAAAACGGAATTAACTAAATAAAATCCTGTATTCAGAGCCAGAGCCACTGTAAATCTTCACCGAGCCGAGACTACACAAACCACCGTCTGTTCACTAAAATCAAGAATGGGATTTGGGACTATGGCTGCTGCTGCGGCTGAAATCCCAGCCAGAGGCTACAAAGATTACTTGAACATTGTTATTAACATTTCGCATGTTAGAGATGCGAGACCTGAGAAAGAACAGTTAGTTTCGCACTGCCATTGCCAACATTCAACATTCACATCTTGCTTAGGAACATTATTACCTCAGGAAGACGCCAAACACAAACCAAACCACAAGATTTAGAGTTACCAAATCCTTTTGTGCAATTTAAATGCAACGCAATCTCAAATTTTCAACAGTTCAGGCAATGCCAGAGTAATCTGCATTCTGTCTGCATGTATAAGTAATTGCTGAATGTTGAATACTGAATGAATGTCAATACATGTTCCTTACTTATATGTATTATGTACTAAATCAATGCAACTGCAAACTGCAACAGGTAAGATTGGTATGTGCTATGATACTCTAACTACCAATGCCAAGATTATCGGGTTTACGAAATGCAGCAAAATCCCACGTATTTTATGCGTATTATTAAAACAGGTAGTCAAATAAGCTAAAATTTCCGTGATATTTTTTGCGAAACATATAAATACTTATGTACAGTCGTTTCGTTACTCGTTATCGTTATCCCATTAAGTAAGCGTCGTATAAGGAAATAATTTACCTAATACCTATTGTAATACCCTAATCAAATATTGAGAGCAGTAAGCAGCAGCGTTAACATTATAGCGCGTTTCCCTTATTGTCGTTATTACCTGGTGTGTCTGGCTTGGCTTTGGCTCAAATCAGTAGTAAATAACAGCAAGTAAGTACAGAATACAGTGTCGCTCGAATTGGTGATTCAGTAGTACTTCGTCTGGGAAAGTATATTTTGCAATAGTGCACCCAGAATTGCACGACAGTTTTATTATTAATGGTCTGACACAATGCACAATGTACAATCGAGAGAGCTTGGTTGCACTTAATTAATTTCACCTTCACAATCAATTATTAGCCTCGAGAGAGTCATACCATACGAAATACGAAATTCCAAGCCAGTATTATCTTTTTACAAGTGGTCAACATATAGTGCTATACAATTCTAGAAACTTGTATAAACAAGCTGAAACCGAAAGTATCAGGCCAGCCCAGATCACGATTCACGACCACAGTCAACAAATTTCACAACCACAGAGCAGCATAACAGAGCGATGTGCGATGTATCGCGGCCGCTAACAAATCCACGACTAACATTCGGCTTTAGCCTTTAGCACTCGTTGTCAATAAACAGTCATCATAAAACAGAGTCACATACAGAACCTCAATTATTATTACTCAGCCAGCAGCAGCGGCAGGCCTTTAGGCCCAACCTTTGTATCTGTATCGGCTGTGCTGTATCCTGTATCCATAATGATTCACCGTCAGTAAGTACATGGAGAACCATATAGAGCGTGTTCAATTAGAGTTTTAGAGCCTCTGGTCTGGATCTGGATAGAAGCCAGCTAGCTAGCAGCCAATATCTGCAAAAAATCTCTCCTGTTGATGATGGCACGGTTACGCTGTTGCTGGTTGCTGGAAAGAAGAAAGTGACTCGAAAATTCGCAATTCGCATGTGCCTTGTCAACGCGGATTTCAAAGCCGCAAAACACCTCCCACACGCTTCACCTCTTCAAAAAAAAATCCCTGGCCTACGCAACACGTCGAGTTAGTTAGCTCATAATCTATAGCAAATATTTGCTAATAGTTATTTTATGGTTCGATTTTTGCGGTTATTAGTGTTCCTCGCCGGAAGTGATTATATAGATTATTAATGGAATTTCACGAGTCTTAAAATTTCCATGTTAATCTTTGATTTTAATGAGTTGAGATAAAATACTGAAAATAACTTCGCTGACACAGAAGGGTGTAGCCTGGAATTTTACTACAAACACTGGATTTTTATTGCACAAAAGAACTTATATCGAACTGAACATCCGACCGAACAGAAGAGCACAATCAACCCGGTTTGGTCTCTATCTAAGCCCGCTGAACCCCCTATACCAGTTTTTTTTGTGTCCTCTCCGTATAAATTCCTAATAGAAAGCAAGAGTAGTTTTTTGGGGTTTGGTTGTGCTTGAGAGAGATCACGCCATACAATATAAAACACAGCATACCTCGTCCTAGGACGAGCTGGGAACCAGAAAATCTGCGTGGAATCTGTAAAATGGAATCTCTATGATCTATGCCCTTCTGCCTGCTGTTGAGTCATATCATTCATAAGCCAAGCAACCAAGCAAGCCAAAACCAAACCAAGCCTTTTGGCATTTTTCAAATACGTAAACAAGCTTCAAAGCCACTTAGGAATATTACACTACATGTGTATTATCCATGAGCTGAAACTGAGGACAATTTATTACCTGGCTTGGGTTTTAGCTTTAGCTCCAAGCTCAATCTTCAATTCTAAAAAAGATGCAATACTCCAAAGTTATGCGCAAAAGAAGATTATATAGGTACATTACATACTATTCGAGTTCAGGTAAAGCTGCATCTACCTGTACATCCACAGCGGTATAGGTCACTGAGGTAAAAAATTTACTTACGTCAAGTCTAATTTTAAACTTCTCCCTTGCTTTACAATGTGAATATACGACCAGCTGCTTCCCAGAAGGGTGTAACCAGAAGAATTGACTGATTTTGAAAAAAATATATGCGTCTCACAAGTTTTCCATCGCACAACGAATTTTCTGCGAGTTAGGCAAGCACATGGAAAACTGCGAACAGAGAGACAGACAGCAGGGACCATCCCATAAGACCCTTTCTGGTCTAAAATGGTTAAAATCGAATTTGTTCCAACTTTGGTATTGCCATCGCGTTACCTTGAACTTAATTTACGAACACATTAGCAAGATGCAGCAAATCAATGCCAAATACATCATACATGTAATAATTCATGCAAGGCTATAACCAACAAATATACATAAGAACTCAAGGAAAAGAACAATCGCTAAAAGAGGATTAATAATTTAATACCACTACCACTACCATACCAGTATGGCATATATATATATATATATATGTTATGTACCATATATCCTACTACGGCCAATGCGTGTGCAGCGAAGCGAAGACGAAAGTTTTTAAGTTCCGCTGTGTGTTAACCCATTTAGCTATTCATTTTCATTTCATACCCTATTTTATGTTTGAACTCAATTTTCCACAAGTTTGGTTCGTTTTTATTGTTGTAAGATAAGTGGCTTGCTAGTAGACCGTATTTTACTGTTAATCTTCTGTACAAAATTCTGTAATATTTATTTGAATGTCAATAATTCGCAAGGGCGAATTAAATTATAAGTCAGATCGCAAGTAACATATTGGACATTGGACATTGATAAACATGTTTATTGAATTATGCATGCATCCATGCATTTACAGCTGAATTGCTACTGTAAACACATTTGGCATTTGCTTTTGCTAGTCACGCCATTTGAATTAGCACTCTTCCGGATCTCTGGTCTGGATTCACTGCAGGAGGCGCCTTGGCTAGCACTGAACAGTGTAAACATCAAACAGACCAGTCGTAAATGCATTGTTTGTGTTTGTAATTTCGTAATATGCTCGTGTATACCAATACCAATACTAAGTTACGCCATTTACATACATGAAAGTCTAAATATAAATCACAGATTGATTTTCCATAAAAACAACATACAGACACCTCTATTGACGCCTCCCTTACTGATTGTGTTGTGCGTTGCTAAACTGCTAGTAATTATCCGAGGCTAAATATCATACCTATGTACATAGATGCGTAAACAGGACATTTCACATCTTGACTATAAGTATTCGAAGGTTTCCTTGTCGGTCTGCGTTATATGTATTTGAGTTTTTTGCGTAGTTTCTGCAGAAGTTCGCATTTTAGCGATTTTAGCTCATTAAGATGCTTACCGATTCCTAATGCATCTGGTATTACGAACCAATAGCTTAGATACATACGAGTTTACAGGCCGACTGCAAATGTTTGTGTTTAGGTAACTATGTAACTTCAAACATCGTTTTTGTTCATGTTCAGGTGTTCATTTGATAAATTACTGCCCAGTTAGAACTATCACTTGAAATTATGAGTAGGTACCTACACCAAGGTATTACATACAATGGTAGATGGTAGCATAACTGCAATTATTTTCGCAAAGTGTGCACTTTATGAATTTAAGTTGAAGAAGATCAGTCGCTACAATCTTTCGACTTCTGCATTTATTTTGCAACTGGGATATAATATTGACTTTCCACAAGGTCGGTTCCATGGTGTAACGGTTAGCACTCAGGACTTTGAATCCTGCGATCCGAGTTCAAATCTCGGTGGAACCTTGTGGTATATTTTTGTCCTAACCGCTTTTAACGATAAATAGAGCTGTTTTCGGACAAAATTTTTGGTCCAAAGTCCAAGCCTAATGGGGTAATTTAATATGTTACCTATTCATGTTGAATCCAGGTGCACAAAAAATTTACCTATACTGATTTTTTTTAACTCATCAAAGCTGGGGTCATATGCTCTTTCTTTACACACATAAAATTGACCGCTTTCATTCACTTGACGAAGACTTAACTTCTGCAAAAAAATATACCAGGTTCCACCGAGATTTGAACTCGGATCGCAGGATTCAGAGTCCTGAGTGCTAACCGTTACACCATGGAACCGATGTTATACTAAAGCATGTTTGATTAGATAAATGCAGATGCAAGCTTTCTTGAATTCTGAACACATTCAGTTCTTAACGAAGTTTTCAAGATAAATACTATATAGTATAGTATTTATAGTATATAGGTAGATATATAGTACACATGCAGTGAACGGGGAAATCTTGAGCAATAAAATAAGTACCTAAAAGCGATGTATGCAGCTAATTCGAATTCGACTTCTGACTTCAGGCGACCGCAAACCCAACGCCATCCATGCTAATATGACCTATGAAATACACTCTTCACAGTATGTACTGCTAACTAACCCAAATCGAACGTAATTGAAGCGAATATAGAAATTCTAGAAAATCGGAAAATCGTACTATTTAATATATGATAAGACCTGACAGGATTTTTTAACAAATATGGATCTTACTGTAATCCAGGAAGACGGCGCACCGGAAACAAGGGATGTCAATCAATATCCGATCAACGATCAACAACGAAAAAGGATAAAGTCAGAAGTACACCAAGCCCAAAGCCGAGGTCAAGGTCGAACTAAGCTTTATCTTGAGGTTGAGAACGACGACGGTATCAAATTAATTTCGATTTCAGATTTTCCCACCTGCATTGATTCTACAACGAAAATGGGCACTACATGTACAGTCCAGATCAGGGAGGCAGTTTTGCCTCCCGGGGAGGCAGAATTGCCTCCCGAGGGAGGCAAAATAGCCTCCCTTCGGAAAATTTTCCCACAAAATTTTTTCCATAGGA
>JAQFYT010003064.1:0-11478 GCA_034694925.1 Ceratophysella denticulata
ATAATTATTTTCGGGACCAATCAATATTTTCGGTGCCGGCGTAAGATTCTCGGTGCGAAAGAAGGATACTCGGGGACAGTTTAAATATTCCCCATTTAGAATCTGAACCTCTTCGCTCGTTCACGGAAACCATGATATTTCGGCGGAGGCACTGTTCGCAGAATGGTTCTCACACAGGATGCATTATCGTGGGACCCGTCCTCGAGCTCCGCAGCCGAATTTGGAAATTCCAATCCGCAATAGAAACATTTATACGCGAACCTGGGTTTCTGCGATTTCGATTTCTTGCGCTGATCAAGACCCTTTGAGACGTCAACGTGTACTTGCATGTGAGTTTCGAAAGATCGCTGTCGCACGTATGATTTTCCACAATGAATACAGACGTAGGGTCGGGGTCGAGGTCCAGCGGACAAAAGTTGCCGTAATTTACTGGGACATAACTCCATTGGTGCTTCGGGGATCATTCCGGAATTCTGTTGTTCCGGGGTTGATTCTTGATGTACATCCGGTAAGGCGCTTGCGTGTGAAATTGCTTCCGGTTCCGGTGGTATTTCGGCTGGTGATGAAATGCTCTTGCAGTACCTAAGGCGCACGGTACAAAATGATTGCGTTTGTAACTATTCATAAATATTTCTTGAATACCAAAAATTTGATTTTATCCAATAACTTTGCTTACTCTTGGGCTCCATTGTGTAGGAGCGTCAACGTCAACTCCGATACCGTTTTATACGTATCTGAATATTCTGGACTCCAGGGCACAGCTCCATTCTTCGCGTTCCAGAATGAATCACGGGCCAATTGGTTCCACAAATCGTGTGGTAGGCACAATGGCTCCCAAGTCGTTTCCGCTATGATATTTGGATAAACAGGATTTTGGCATTTTTCATTGCCTGCCATTTTTAAGTAGAATGCTCCGTGTTAAATATCAGATAAATTAACACAACCAGGATGTGATCAGCTAAGCGAGTGTTTTACAAGGCGACTGATAGTGAAAAATTCTCACGGTGCTGCCCAGCTTAGCTCGCGCGTGTTAACAGGGCCTGACTCACTATACGTCCACGTCGTCATGCAAGAGATTTATTATTTAAAGTTTTAAACTTCAAAGGTGTTCAAAGGTAAGGATTTTTACATTGAGTGTTACCATGCAGGAATTCGAACACCTCGACCAAATGCTCTTGTTCAAATCATTGCTTAATTATTCTTCCAAATCGTGCAGGTAAAACTCTTTGGAGAATTTGTTGACATGTACGATATTCATTTCATGCTCTGTATTGTAGTATTTATTGCTCAGCTCAGATTGCGTGCATGAAGCATTTTTTAACTGAATAAAATATGAATCATCGGATCTTAAGGCCACGTGGAATATCTGTTCTTGAAGTTCGAAGGGAAAGTTTAGGATTTCTCTAATTCTATAGCATTAATTACGATAGTGAACTTACTGGTAGCTTAAATATAGGGTATCGAACAGTAAGCAAACTGACACAGGGCATTACACCAAGTTCTGATAAATACGTACAAAATCAATGAAATATCTCAAGCCAGTTGGTTCAGATAAGTAATTGAGGTTTCACTTTTATATATGCATTTCAAATGACAATATTTTAAAATATCCAGATGTCCATCCAGTCTCAAATAATATTAAATTGACATTTGATTATTTGATCAGAATCGGTGTCGAGTCGACTGGATATTACGTTTTGATATTCAACAGATTAGGCTAGGCAGGATGTTATATTGAACATTGAACATTGAAACTCCTGCATAGGCATAACAGCACTTTTGGACCACGAAGACTCGACAGATGTTTTTTAAAAAAATGATTGTGCAACGATTTTAAATAATACTTAACGCTTGCCTATCTAAAACTGCTGACAAACGGCATGAAACATATCCTTCTGGCCCCTTCTAGTCTAAAAATAAAATACAATTAGCTAGCAGTATTTAGCATTCAATATTAGAAATATAACTATGGGTACACGTATCATGTACATACAATCCAGGGATCGCGTACGTTCTTCAAAAGCTAAAATCTAACTTTAGCCTTGTGATACTCATCTTCGGTTACAAATTGGTTACAACATTTTTACTAAAATTAAAATACACATAGTAATTTGACTGGCGTCATTCCGTCGGCTGAGATAGGATATTGGTGGTCTCTAGCGGGACACGAGTCGGGTTGCCTCTCTCTATTGACATTTATCAAGGGCGGGCTAAAAAATGGAAAGTACCAAAATAATCGATAAATTAGTGCACAGTTGACAGTCTGTAGTTTGTGAATAATGAATGTCCGGTGTTAACTGAATAGTTATATTTCGTCAACAAGCTGAAGCTGAGCACGCACGTCATAAGGCATAAGGCATCGGCATCACAGTTGACCAGTAGAGCGTCATTCCTCATTGGCAGGTGATTATTTTGACAATTTATCCATTTATTTATTTAGAGATACAAACGGGCACTATGTACTTTCCGAATACCTGATAGCAATTAATTTCGGCTTTGGCTTGGGATTCTGATCGGCGGATTCATGACTGGGTCAACCAAGTTCACGTCCAACTGGGCGGATGAAATTGAAGATGAGGACGAGACTGTGATCTCCGCACCGCAGGAAATTCTCGTCAAGGATGGAGAGAGACTCGTTTCTGAACTCGTCATTGACCCCGAGACGGGCAAAAAGAAAAAAATCATCCGAACCTTCCGGCTCGAGAAAAAATTAGGTATTTAAACCACAATAATAACGGCAAGAAACAGTGTACAAGTACAAAGAGTTAAAGTTAAAACAGTTTTTTTTTCGTTCACGTTCACAGTTTCAAAAGGCGTCATTGAGCGGAAGAAATGGTCAAAATTCGGACAGTCTCGTCGTGACCCACCTGGGCCCAACTCCGCGACAACCGTTGTGGGTGACGATGTTCAGCTTCAGTTTTTGCGGGATCAAGAACCAGATCCAACACCTGTCGTCAATCCATTGGAGGGTAAAGGACAAATTCGATGTCGCTATTGTCAGGATAATCATTTCAGTGCCAAGTGTCCGTATAAGGACTCTGGGCTCCCGGCAGAATTCCTGCTGCCACAGAAGGAGTTCAATGAAGACAAGAAGGTTTGTCTATATCTATGAATATGTTATAATATAACCGGAAATCACCTACTCCTACTGTTCTAACCGAGGATTCTCGTTATTTCAGCAACTGGACTCTGACGTGAAACCTGGAATATTTCTCCCACCCGCAATGCGCGGTGGAAATCGTCGTGGTGAAACCATGATGCCTTCAGCTCGGAAGGATGAAACCACAATTCGGGTCTCCAATCTCCCGGAATCAATGTCAGAAACGGATATGCAGGAACTCTGTAATCCATTTGGAAAAGTTGAGCGAATTTTCTTGGCGAAAGACAGGTAAGCAAGCGCTTCAGATTTTCATGCAACTGTAAAGTTGATTCGAAGTTAGTTACCTTCAATTAGATACGTGTTATTTTCATTGATTGCAGAACCACTGGAGTTTGCAAGGGATTCGCATTTGTCACCTACCAAATGCGGGACAATGCAGCTCGAGCCCTCCGCGGTCTCAGTGGCTATGGCTATGATCATCTCATACTTAACGTGGAATGGAGCAAACCCTCTGAGAAATAGACATCTGTTAAATCCGAGTAAGTCGTGTAACTTGTTTGTGACCGTGAAATATGTATGCTTTATTACTGGGTTATAATGTATAATAGTCAATTTTCCAACAGTGATATGTCGGTTATGTATTCTACCTCAATATTCTGTCTCAAACTTAAATCCTGTAACTACCCTACTCATATACCTGTAACTTGTAATCAACATAAACATAGCATTGAATTAAAGGGAGCGATGGTTTCCAAAGTCTGCCAGACCGTATGGTATATAGCGGACTATAAACCCCCCATTTATTACTGGGTTATAGCTAATTTTATGTTCTTACTGGCTTGGCTGCTATTGTCAATTGATCTCAATGATGCAATGTATCAGTATTCTAATTTTATTGTATGTAAGTGAGCCTAAGCGTAAGTGAATTAAATGTAATTTGTTCTTCGTTGATAAAATAATGTGAATTGTTATTACCGATCTCAATACCTGGAAATGTCTAGTCAATGTCATGTCAGTAATTAGTGTGAGATAATAAAACTCGGCTTGTCCTTTGTCGTACCAATTACCAATAAGTCAAGTATAAACTTTATTAAATGCATCTGAATTCAGTAACACGAGGTATAAAATAGGAACAATCTATCATTCTATGAACTGGACGTACAAAACGTGGTCTAAAAAGAAGTAATTTTTCTACTATTTAATTAAGTAGGACATCCAATTCCAATTCTATTAAAAAACGAAACATTCCATATGGCAGGCCTTGAGCAGGAATAAGAAGTCAATTGAAAAAATAAGCTCATCTTTGTAGACAACCGGCGACGGTCATTCAGAGAGCTAAGTAAGTTGATTATCCTCGTGTTCATGCAGTGACATTCAAAATGACGTGATACACTTGTCCGAAACGTACGAAATGGGGACGCAATGTGATTGGTTATAAGGCCTGAGGCTGAATGGGTGAATGTGAATATGAGGCCTGAGGCTGAATTGGAGAAAATAAGGCCTGAGGCTGAATATTAGAAACGGCCCGAACCCGAGGAACTCGGTCCAGGAGGCTCCGCCTGAGGTGGTTCTGGAACCGGAAACTGACCCATATCAGCAACACCAATATTACGGCTGCCGTTAGGCTCCTGTCCCTGCCCACCACCAGCGTCAGCCTCACCACCCTCATCCAAATAATGAGTCTTCATGAAGCCGACAATCTTCCGGAAGCTCTTATACTGGCTGTAAATTCAGAATTAAATTAAATATAATTAATATTTGAATTAGAACTAAATTAGTATTAAATCAAATGCTAGGTTTAATTTCAAAATAAACTTACTCAAATGCCAGTCCAGCCAATTGCTTGCAAGCAGAATCCGGATTCCGCCGGTGAGCTAAAACAAGCTCTAACTCACTAACCACACTGAGCTTGTTCTTGTTGCTGCCGCACATGCACTACAGATACATAATATATACTTTAACATTAGTCAATAGTTCAACTTAAATGTAAATGATCATTACGTTGTAGAATTATAAAATATACTTAGTAAGTATACATTGTATACGAGTCAACTTACAGCCTGAGAAGCCTGGCTCAAAATCTCCTCGTCAGTGTCCTGTGAAAAGTATGTTTTGTCACTCGTCGGGGACACAGAGGCTCGACGACTACCGTTGCCACTTCCACCAGCAACAGGTGAAGTAGAAGGACATGTCTTGAGACGGAGTTTTTTCTGTTTCTAACAATATATAAAGTTTAAAAATCATGTTTAAAAATAATCAAACACGAACTGATTACTAACCAACACAGCTGCTGAGCTGCTAATTTAATTGGTAATCGTAATGATTAATGATAATGTAATTCTTACGGAAGTTCCTGGCAAATCAACACATCGGTTTTGATCAACCGAAACTGGAGAAGCCATCTTCCGCTTCCCACCGGTAGCCTTCTTCTCATGCTCCTTCTTCCAATCCCGTGTAGGACATTTGCAGATCTTAATGTGGAAGCAGTGCCGCCCAACTTCCTTACCCCTGGATAAAATCAGTTAGAATTAGGCATACAATTGTAATATAAAATCAGAAATCACTACAAGACCAACGGCAACAACCGGTAAACATATGTCAAAGTCCCTCACCGCTCCATCAAGTAGAACAGAATACAAGCCGCTCTCTTATTCATTCCAAGTCTGCACGAATTGAGGCACATAAAGCGGAAGTTCCGAAGAATAGATGTTTCTCCGGCCTAAGGAAAATAAAATTAGGTTTGTTTATTAGCATAGCACCAAAATCCAATAAACAAAAGATAAACAGCTGGCAGTCGTCAGTCCTGTCAAGTTAATGCAGTGTACAACCTGTGGCTTTTCCAACGGCTCGGAAACATATCGCCGTCCGTTATTCTCTTTCTTTCGATATTCAGCTCTAGGACAAGAGCTTCGTAAAACATGTCTGAAGAGTTCTATATACAAAAAACAAAATACAGATTACAGATTTGGAGTTATTTACAAAAAAACAGCTATCATTTAAGTTGTGTATAGAAATCAGACAAGACAGACTGACCTTTGTCAACGCCATTGTTATTATTCTTTTCAATTTCAATGTCCGTACTGCAACGAGCCACGGGTTCCATGACATGCTGATTGGCACTGTAGACCAGCATAGTCTCCAAAGAGAGATCCTTCAACGGAGCATGTTGAAAGTCCTTCATCTTGAGGCTGAATAATATCTCGACCTCATTGCAACAAAATATTTTGTTTGAATCCGCCCAAAGCAAACATTTCTTTCCACTCTTCTCGAACGGCTCAACTGAGAACTCGTATGTCCCTGGGAAATTAGTCAGAACAGGAACTCGAAAACCCGGATCGGATTCCTGACTGGAGCTGAGCCCGGACATATTGTTGAAGAGATCTTCAACAGCGAATTCCAATTTAACTCCATTGGAATTCCTCGGTGAAAATAAATCAAAGTCCTCCAATGATGCTGGAGGTGTGATTCCGTTGCCTCCAGAATACTGGCCATAGAGTCCATAGGCTCCTTGCGGAGAGATCTGGCCCTGTGTGACAGTTTCACCCATGTTCGAAAAATCTTGATAGGAGTTGGGAAAAATCATTTGGTTGCTAGAAATAAAATAAAACAAAAATGATATACCTACTTCATATCTATAATCAGAATAGGAATGTTAAACTAACGCCGAATTGACTAATGAGTACATAATAGGTCAACTCACTTGAGGCTGGGCATACCAACACCAACATTGCCCATGTAACCATTATTTGGCATTTGCTCGAGTTTCGGTGGAGTAACCGGCTGTGCCATGTACCCATTTGTGTTGTAACTAGTGTTCACGTTGTTGGGAAAATTATTCTCCATTCCACCGAGCATCATCGGATCAATCGCAGGTAACTCTTCGTCGTCGTAGTAGCCTGGTGAGGGTGTTCCCAGAAGGTGCTTCTGAGAGCACTGCATCAGGTCATCCACGGTCTCCAGTTTGCAATGACGATGTTCTACTTAATCCAGAAATAAGAAAAGAAATCAGGAAATATACAAGCTATAATTCTGTATATTAATTTTAACTTCTTGATTTCCATGCTTCATTTGACATTATGCACGCCGCTGTATGAGTTATAATTACAATGATCAGCTGCACCAACGTGTGATAAAAACATATCTGGCTGATGTAATATCATTCATTATGTGTAGTCCTTTAGCTCATCGTGGAATAGGTTCGTGTAAATGTAATGCACAGTTAGTGGAGTGGACGGACACAATACTCGCAGATTTATATTACCATTACCTGCGAGTAACCAGCAAGTAACAAGTAAATTCGGACTGAATTGGCAGAGCTCACTTTCTGGGCCCCAAGATGCACTCTCGGAGATGGAAACCGGTAGCCACCCAAAATTTTTGTAGGGTCATGCGGTCATATTTTGGTTAGGGTGGTGGTGGTAAAACATCCCAAAATCAGAAAAATTTCAAGTTCAATGTACAATCGGAATATTTGATCTCGTTCATATTAAGATAGGGATACGGGATATGGCGGTATTTGAATGTCGGAAATAGCACGAAGATTATGCTTATAAGAAATAAAGACATACTTACTGAATTTAATGAGTTTATATTAAATTCTGAGTACATAAAAATCAAAAATGTATGTCAAGCCAAAGCCAAATGAACGTATAAACTAACAAATCCGTATTCTCCAACCTTAACCTTGACGCATGGATGCCATAAAAAAGAAGACTTTTGCAATAGGAAATGGAATGCTGCAATAAGTAAAACGTGGTCTATAATTCCAAAGGTTAGGTTAGTTGTTGGTCATTTGGTTGGGTATTTCAAAAATCTAACCTAACCTGTAGAACGGATCAATCTCGTCCGCTAACGTTTTAACATAACCTAACCTGACTGAAATCAAAACTGCCATGCAGACTTATTGCACAAGTCTTTCTGTTTCATGACAGATTCTATTTTCTCATGGCAAGTTTATATATTTCCCATGACAATGACCTCGACCTGACACTGACATGACATATGACATGACCTTGACCCTGTAAATAGTCGCATCATCTCGTTTGACATTGATAACTGACAACTACATAGGACTAATATGACGCATGACACAACATACAACATACAAAGCGAAACCTAACCTGTCACCTGAACGTCACCTGTTGCTTGTTTTCCGTAAGCATAAGCATAACATAAATATGCCACAACTGACAAGCCCTCATGTGTCATGTCTATGCTGCATGTGCAAATAATTCAATTACAAGACTAAGTAGTACATTAAACATTGTGCATGCTTGATGACGAAACATTTGTCAATGTCACCTGTGCCAAGTTGGTCAAGATCAGTGGTGCTAACTTGCATACCGTACATCCCAACCATAGAGGTATGAAGGTAGTTAAATAACTACCTTCATACCTCTATGATCCCAACAACAGAAAAAGCACACAAAAGAGGCTCACCTTTGGACCCCAAATTCCGCCTAATAGGTGTCCCGGCCGTCACAGCAAATGAGTCAATCCTTTTCCCGGGCTCAGTCTGCAGAGTTGTCCTGGGTCACGGTCAAAGGTCAGCCCTTTCCAGGCTCAGAAATAATGTATTTAGCGGAGCACTTTCGTTCTACGTCTCGAATTTCTGCTGTGGCGGCCGGGAGTGAGGATCGGATGATGTGAGGAATGGAATATGAGCTTTGCCTCAATTCCGACATTGGCGCCGTACGGCATGGATACAGAATCTCCGAGAAGCCGGTTGAAGTAAATATTAGTGTAGACGATGTAACCAGTCATTGTAACCAGCTACATTAGATCTAGGGTTACATTGAATATCAAAATTATAGAGACCAATTAGTTGTAGAGTACCTCGATGCAAACAGACAAGATATCTTTATAGGTATGTCACTTTGACCTCCGGTGATCCCGTACCCTAGCAGAGGTTAAATACCTTAAAATTTTCTTCAGCATTAGTTTTCCTTTACCTCGCCTAATTGGTCAGATCAAGCAAATTCAATTTAGTCTACAAAATATCATACAAAGTACCACCTATTCCGACATGTCTCCTTCTCAGCAACAAGACGTAACTTTTCAAATGCAGCAGAACGCATCTTTCCACTCGACAAAAACCTCAAAATAGACTAATGACTAATCTGTCGGCTCGGGCTCTGCACCGAAACATATCCATCGGCTCTGCAACGAGACGTATCCGTCAGCTCTGCAACATTATAGAAACCATGTTGCAGACTGCAACATGGTTTCTATAATGGCACATGGAAACAGATAATTTCTTTAAAAAATCCCATAATGCCAAGCTCTAGTCAATGACATAGGGCCGGTAACCTTCTGGTCCCAAGCCAAGGTGCCGTAAGGTATAGCTTTTTTATTCGATACGGTACGGTTCATTACAGTGAGTGGTTACAACCGAATTTGATGGGAATCACCTGTTGAAAGAGTGTTGATTAGAATTGGCGATGATACAGGTGTTATGTGCAATCCGGGTGTTGCATAACATTTTTCTAACCTAACCTTAGAGTTGTTATACTCATCTCCGGTTCGGTAAGTAAAACCACAGCCAACTAGTATGCACAGAGTCCTGTGTTCTGGCCGGCCGTATTGAGAGAAGAGGTTGTTTCACCGGATTTTCTTGGAACTACCATGTTAGGGTAATGCCAAAAAAATGAGTGTGTTATAACTAATTCTGGACACACTTATTTCGTATTCCGCCGCCGCTATGATCTTAGTATTACTATTCAAAGACGTACGAGATTTAAAAAAGCTGAATATAAAACACTAAAAATTGAACGACGGTAATGCCCTTCCATGTTAGAGTTAACACTACGGGCGTCATGCAGCGCCAATGTTTACCGTTTTGCAACACCTCTCTCTGTGCTGAGAAGAAAATTACGGCCGGCCAGAGCACAGGACTCTGTGCATACTAGTTGGCTGTGGTAAAACTAATTTCCCTTGGCATGGATTACAATGAGCGGTTACAGCGTGCACCTCAATACTTACTTCAACCGAGAGTACGAGGACTCCAGCACAGCAGCTCCAGCATAAAAATCATAGAGCAAGCAAGAATAAAGTCAAGGGATCCCTCTTGGCAAGGCAAAATTGTTCAAAAGGGTCCTTTCGGTTTCTTCATGCACTGTTTACCTGAGAAAAGGGACTCTTCATTGTTCCCAGATATATTTTTACTGAGCCTTTACTCAAGGAAAATTCAATATTATGCTTATACATGTACTTTACTGGAAACGACCGAGAAAATATATATATAACTAGGTATAGCCATAGACAAGGAGCCCTTGAACAAAATTATATATACCCTTGGTTTTGTTCCTTGGTATATGTTACATCAATGCGTACAGCACTGTAAAAGTTTACTTTTACTTTAGCGTTTTACACGATACAAAATACAAATACATGCCCTCGAAAATATTTTCTTTGCTTTCCACGACGATATACGGCAAAAAGAAAAGCTTTATGCGTTGCCGTTGACGGATATCCAATATCCAGTGCAAAGCGCGTACAGTCCTGTTTCACGGAAATATTTATTTATGTCTACGTAACACAATAACGCATTTCCAGTACCATGGATGGGCCATGGCCGTGAGACAGGTCAAGGACATATATGCGGCATTATTCGTGCTATATATGACTTTTTTGTAAATAATATAGGCTTTTTAATTGCAACCTATAACCGATGGGATGATTAGGTTCGGCTGCTTATTGTCTCACACAATTTGATAATGCGACACAATAATGCCCAAAATAATGCATTCGGATTTGGATCGGAGTTTCTGATTCGGATGAACTATGTATTTAATTCAAAATATTTTATATTGTGATGTGATAATGTGATTTGATTGTACAGCGTACTTGTAGTATGTCGTAATTTTCATTAATTTCTGCAACATTACGTAGATTGATACCTAAACTGAAATAATTATATAAAATATAGCCTAGATTCTGGAAAAAAATTCTCTGAGTCTAATCTAATTTAAAATGTAGATAAATAACTACGTATTTCAAACTAATTTTGATTTTTCCGTCTAGAACCACCACGTCCATTGCCGCGTCCTACACCAGCAATACCAACTCCACTGCCACCATTACCGTTGTTGCCACGTCCGATTCCGCCACCGCCGCCGAAATTTCGTACACCACCGCCGCCACCGATTCCGCCAATTCCTCCACCCCCGCCTCGCCCTCCACCGCCGCCAAGACCAATAACTCTCGTCGTACCGAAAGCAGGCCGCACACCGGAAGTTACAATATCTTGACAAAATCCGGGTTGAACAGTTCCGTCATCTAAAACAATTTCGTCATTGCATACCCGTTTTACGCCTGTTAGCACTCTGTTACGGTTACGAAGTCGGACTAATTGGGCAGATGTCGATAGAATCACCATG
>JAQFYT010003065.1:0-11477 GCA_034694925.1 Ceratophysella denticulata
TGTTCCCTTTTGTTGTACTGGCTATTCCATAGAGGTATGAAGGTAGTTAACTACCTTCATACCTCTATGGGCTATTCAAGAAACAGTATCAAAATATGTGGACATACTTTGGGATTAGGAATCAAGTAGAAAGCATTTTAGGTCTGTGGTCTGTCAAGAAGCTAAGAGGGTCGAGTGTTCCAATCCCAATTGAACAGAAGCACAAGAATGAACGCCCGAGATTAGCAAAGAAAGCTCTTATTGATCAATAATACGATTTTGTCATTAATTGCATCGGTACTCTCTATTTTCGTGTATTTGTAAATACTTTAAATAGAATTTTAAGGCGCATGTCCATTAACACCTCTTCAAGATGCAAACGACGATTTGGTTTTTTATCGCCTGATTTTTCTTCTCGCCTTTTCCTGTCCCCTCCCGTTCCCTTCTCATTTCGTGCCTTTTCCTTTTTACTTCCCCCTTACTTCTAACCTGGTTTCCATTCATATATAAAGCGTAAATGACAGTTTTATCGTCACGCTAATCATTGCGATTAATACTGTAATATTTTCATCGCAATTTTCATCATTTTGTTGCGAGTTTTAATGATGTTAAAAGGAAAATCATGCATGCATGCATACGCAGACAGAGGACATGAAGCCATTCTGGTCTAAGAGTTGGCAGTACTACCTATCGTCGATCTAATAACTTTCTCCAAATTATAATACCGCGTCGATGTATCAAGCTGTGTGTCACGTTGCAATGGAGGAGAGCGTAAAAGAACGGGCAAAGTTATAATTTAGCAAGTTACCGTGGTTAATTGCTCTCTCGACGAAGGATGACTCCAACCGCCTTCACATTGTTGTGGCTGTTTTTCCTTTTGCTGAAGATTGGCCCCACCATCCGAGGCTCGTCTTCCAAAGCTCGAGGCTGCATAATTACAGTATTAAAAGCGTGTCATTACCAACGATTACTAAACCTGAATAACCCCTCTTACCGGGTAAGTTAGGCGTTATGAGTATGAGGTGCCTGCATGGCTAACATTGATTACGATTAGGTAATAATCGTAATCTTCAAGAGATCAATTTTAGCGAATTTCAGATTCAACAAACGTGAAAGATGAATGTCATGTTTTCACTCCTTTATCAACTTTTTGTGTTTTACAGGTTTGTGATTTGAATTATTTTGATTTTCTGACTCCCCTTATTCAATAAAAGATTCTGTGTTGGAATTCGATAACAAGGCTATTTTGACTTTTCACGATTTCGATAAGAACTTTAAAGCTAAAAAATGGAAATACATACATTCATTCGATTTATTTATTCATTCATTCAGCCCTGAGATCAGGTTATTTAAGGTGCAAGCCGTAACCTGCGCTTAGCGATGCGTGCGGCAGCCACAGCTCCCACATTTACATCGCACCTGATCTTTACGTATGATAGATAAAATGGATTCGATATAAATCTTCCGTACACACACATGCATAACATTTAATTGGAGAAAAGAATTGCCATTACTATTTTCCATAGCCATCGGAGGCTTAAGAAGATGTTGATCCTTAACACTTTCGACGAGCGGCAACATTGATTCTCCTCCCTCCGCTATAACGTGTACTCCCTAATTCAAAACCGGAACAAAAATGTACTACCAACAACATCAATATGTTTATTTAAGCACGACCATATACGACGGGTTACCGTAAAAAATATTAAGTAAATAACATTACGTACGTTATATACATATATCCAATATCCAAAACATTTATTAATAATAGTATTTATTGACATGGCCGCATCCTAATCAATCGATTATCTAACAAATAATAATTGTGAATTAAACTAAACTGGGAATTCAATTCCGAAAAATAACTGAACTGACATAAAAGTGATGACGTTTGTCAGCAAAAAGTCGTAACATGCGCCTAGCATTGCTTGCGGCAGCATTAACCGCCACATTTACTTCGAAACTGATATTTATATTCGGCGAAAGAGTTCCCGGCGTCAATGTTCCTTCCAAAGAGAGCCGAGAAACTTTTTTATTTCAAGCTTTAGGATTCAGATTTTTATGATTTTTATTATGTTAAGTTAAGTTAGGCTAGTTTTATAATACTCAGGTTGGATAAGGTTGGGTGAAATATACGTAAGATAAGTCAGGAAACTTTATCAGGGGAACGTTTTCTCACTTCGTCGGGAACTTTTTCATAGCTTCGAATCGATCTTTATTTACTCACAGAGAGAACCTCTTTAAGTCCGCATGCGTTTAACGCCTGACCCATGCTCAGCTGCAGCCTTACTCCTTAAATTCAATATGTTTGACGCCCTATTTAGTAGCGTAGCGTAGGGTGTACTAGTAAGTACTACCTTAGGTATATTTATTAATGCGCTAATTACAAATTAAAAAAAGAGTAATAAGGTTGGCTACCTGTGGTAGATCAACCGTGTGACGTCGCCCCTGGTGAATATGGGAACTCTTTGGTTGTCGCGTGTCGTCTTCACCAATTTGTAGCTCGTCAAACTAGGAAAAGTTTAAATGAAACACATATAAGATACATCCAATTCCAATTCAGACCGGATCAACGGGTCGTTTCCATACGCAATAGGTTTGGATCATTTTTTCTGTAGAATTGATGACTAATCGCCGGATTTTCTTAATTCGAGTTATGTTAGGTCCAGTGTGCTGAAGTACCCAGGCTAACTTATCTTTTTTAATAAGTAAACTCCATGTTCTGTTCTGTCAAGAATGGTTGTTGAGAAAAATGGAAGCGGAACCAGGAGCCGACCCCCCTCCCACTGAACCATATCTCGTGCCTTCATTGGCCTGGTTGGCTAATACTCGTTTTTTCCCATATGACGTCACACTAGAGAATCTCTGTCTCTACAACCATCCCTCTTCACTCTTGCATTGAGGCTAAACTATTAAACTTGAACTCAGCCCCAAATTAATTTATAAAAATCCATATTAAAAGATACGTTTGGCAAAGCCATGCCTGGTTCTCTGGGAGAGATGCGGAAAAATCCACCCCTTCTTGTGTTTACATAGGACTGTGTCGCTTCACCGCGCTTAGCGCATTAGCGGAGCCCTCGAAGCCTATTGTCCATTTTACTCTAGCACAGGCGCAGCTTGTGGTGCCAATCTATGTTTTATGTCTTCAAGTTAACTCTCATCTGGTTACGAAAACGTTGTTCAGCTTGAGATGGAAATAGCTTAACAGTTCACTAGCTGAGTTTTTTATGCTACGTAAGGCTAACGATTACAGTATAACGCTACTGGAATCCGGAGGTAAAGTACGTGTGGGGCTACTGCTGCTCCGTCCCGGACTTCAGTGAATTTTTTGTGCGAAAGTACATTTTTCGGTTTGCCTTTTCTCGTCCTCTCTACCCTTCAGCTTCAGCCATGTGGATTTCTCCCGGTATGTGTTGTGTATCTATGTACAAGTGAGAGGCGAGCGGTTCAGCCCGGGAGAAGTCCACATGGCTGAAGCTGAAGGGGAGGGAGGACGAGAAAAAGCAAAACGAAAAATGTACTTTCGCACAAAAAATTCACTGAAGTCCGGAACAGAGCAGCAGTAGAGAACGTGTGGAGCTAGCTAAACGAGTTTTGATGCCTAAATATGACTTCCGGGTGTAATTGTACTAATTGAAGGAGTTAAGTTAAGTTAATATAATGGGTGAATACTGAATACCTACAGTACAGATTAAGAAAAAAAAACTGATTATACCTTTTCATATATTTGAGAGTCGTTTAGAAATAGCTGTATTTCAGGAAATCCGTCTTGCCTCTCTACGACTCCAGTGGTGATGGAAGATTTTCTTTGAGCTGAAATGTGAAATGCAGCAGACTGGCCTCGGCTTTCGTCCTCCTCACAAGAGGTTAGAAGGTCATAAATAGCACTTATGTGATCAAACCGACGTTGAACGACGGATTGTAGTATTAATTCTTTTGTTAAGCCAGGTATAACAGACATTTTATCAACAATCGCATCACTAATGATCTCCGGATAGGATTGCATATCCGATTGTACCCCGTCCTATAAGTAACAGAAAAGTAGTTTAGTATCTACCAGAGTTTTGGCGCCAAGGAAAGTTCACATTCAAAGATTATGTCACATTTGTTAACTTTGACTCTTCGGTGTGACTCTCAGGAGCTCTTGCGCCAAAAAACAAAACAAAGAGCGTTGATCAATTTAGCAACAGCTTTTCAACCCCGTAGCACTCATTAAAATCTGTGCTGCACTCATATGCTAGGATTAAGCCAAAAAAGTTCTTTATTACATATACATAGATTTGATTGATTAGATATGCATATATTAGATACTACTGTACTGTAATTCTAGCATCTAGATATGATGGAAACCCTACACGCGGAATAAATAAGGTCCCGGGCTATGACACAAAAAGAGAAACCGCACTCCTGGGCTGTGCCCGCCTTAACTCGTAATGGAATTTTGCTTCTCCAGAGCTGTGCCCGCCTATATCCGGGTCTGGCGTTTTGTACTTACAGATATAACTGATTCTAGACATGCATACACCACTCTAATTCCACCAAATACTTGTTCTGTCATCTCTTAGGATCAAAATGGTATTTTTTTCTGCCCAATACGACCGAATTCGACGGAGTTGTGGATTTTTGAACAAAAACAAAAAAGAAACCAGCATGTGGAAACACAGTTGTAACAGTAAGACGTTATATTGAAACTTTGAAACTTTTTTCTTTGCTGCTATGATGAGCAAAGAAAATTGAGAACTATAAGTACCAAAGATTTTTGTTTAAAAAGTAAAAATAGATTAACAATGAACATTACCTGAGGCATCCATTTATGTGCTCGTATTTGCGGAATTGTCAGTCTCTTGGTTGGGTCCACTACTAACATATGGCGAATCAGATTCTCGCATGTTGAGGACATAAAAAAGGGAATGCGAAATTTTCCATTTGTCACTCTGTTCCGTAAGCTGTGAAGACTTGATCCATCAAATGGCAAAGCACCGCACACCAGTACATATAGAACTACCCCCAGACTCTGAAAATATTTTGCATATAAACGGAAAACAGAAGAATTTAGGGTTGATTAGAAGGTCGGGAATTTGCTTAACGGTTTTTTCGGAACCTAACCTAACAAAGGCTTTCCAAACATCGCGTAGACTGCATTCTGCAATCGGTACTGAAGCCGAAGTTTGGCGTATGGCAGAAGACTAACGTTGTAGAATTGCAGTAAAGGCGCAATACGCTAAGCACACTAACACTAACGATTAGATCAATTTCAGAGATACATATACAGTTTGATTCAAGTGATCCTAAACAGCACAGGATTTTTTTTAATCCGGCTTATTGAGGGTTCGTTCGTAAACTTCCTTTGAGCCGAAGTGCTAAACCTTAGTTCGCTTAGTCAGTCTCACGTGAACGTGGTGGCTAGGTCTGTCTGCTTATGGACATTCAAATGTGAATCGGGGGATTTCTCTTGGCGAAAATTAGAGTAAAACCCCTAATATTATCCTGGTATCGGATCCTTCCAAAAGACATCATTTTTCAATGTTTTACTTGAATAATTTATAGTTCAGAAACTAGGTTATCCGTTGTGATTTTATTTACTTGCAGCCGCTTCTGTACGATGTAGAGGGTGGTGCGTGTGTTTTTCTCTCCCCCCCCCCTAGGCCACAGTTCCGAAAATCGTACAGTGACATATGATATACCAAATTAAAGCAACTTTCATGTGGAACCTAATGGTGCAATAATATTTTGACTTTTCTTACAACCGGCCGCTGTGCAGCGCAAAAGAGAGAGAGCGAGCGGCGACCCTTCTCGCTCCACCTGCTCACAGAGAAAGAGCAAAATCCGGCTCGCTGCGGAGATCGCGACAGCGCGCGGTTTAAAGTTCCGTACCGTTTGAACGTTCCAGGTGTAAACAAGGTTATAAATTATATGATTATTGACCCAGGTATCTTGGTCTTGGTGAAGGGTTTGGATCAATTTTTGATTTAAAATTGTTCAGACTATGATGGACCATTTAAACAGCTGGAAAAACGGAAATTCGACCTTTTTCGCTATTTTGCGCTGTACAACCGTCATTTGTAAGATGTCAAAATATTAATGCACCATTAGATCCCACATAAAAGCTTTATTTTGGTATATCGTATGTCATTGTACGATTTTCGGAAATATGACCTAGGAGGGGAGAGAAACATTTCGCACCACCCTGTATATTGTCAAGTCATAAAGAGAATGAAATGCATATGGCGTCCACTTGACAGAAAATACATGTTGTTATGCCCTTTCTATATTTCAGATATGCTTGAAATGACTGGTATATGATTGATTCAGATATGACAAATTGAACACATGCCGCATAGTGCGCCTGTCGCCTGCACGATTTTCATGGCACCATTTTCATTAACCACATGTGTTTTCTGGCGAGTTGACAGTTGACGCCATATGCATTTCATTCCATTTTTGACTCGACTCTACTAGTAAAGACAAAGAGTGTGTGCCTTCCTTTTTATTAAATTCGTTTCCAGTAGAAACCATAACGTGAACGGGGGGACTATCACGTCATTTCGTTTTTAGTTGGTGAAGTGCTGGATTATTTTACCGAATTTCATACAAAACGCAGGGAACATGGCCAGGTAGCAAGTCAGAAGCCAGTTAATAGATGTGAACCACACGTGAGAAGAGAACAACGGTACAACTATCATCGGCATCATAATAAAATAACACAACAGCCAATCCGAAATACCGAAACTAATAGCTGATAACGAAAAACCTCATTTTCCGGTGCTCATATTTGCAGAATCTCTTACCCAAACATCTGTTTTAGGGCCGTCATACTCCTTTCCTTCAAACAATTCTGGGGCGGCGTATGGGGGACTTCCACACCAAGTCGAAAGTAAAACGCCTTCCCGATATTCATTGCTAAATCCAAAATCTAGAGAACATAAAAAGTGGAGTACGAGTTGGTGCTATAAAATTACACAGGCTTATAAGTACGTGAGCTGAGTGGCTGATCAAACGCAGTGTGCTCCGATGACTTTTGTAACAATGAAATACGTGACTTTACTTTACTAACGTCGGTCAATGAATTAGCGCGGGCTGGCTTAGACTTACAACGGACGAACACACTCATCTCGTGCTCACCGCGCGCACACAGCTATTGTTCTGAGTTACTGACTTTGGTATGGTCAGGTGACAGAATAACATAAATATTAATTACTTAGCAAAAATTTGGTACATTGTCTACGAAGAGGCAACGGAGGAAGACGTTGAGCGTAGTGACTGCAAGCCCGGCGCCCGGGCTTTTTTTAGTCTCGAGAGCCCAGGCCTTAAATCGACTAGCGTTAAATCGAGCTTTTGGTTCCAAGAATTTGCTTAAATACATTTTAATAATACATCCACGAATTCATGCAGCTTCTCCACGCTATAACCAATCAGAAACAGCTCCAAACAGAGCCGTCTAAAGGTTCAGTCTGAAACACTTTATGCGCATGCGTCACATTTACGCGAGCGATTATTTCTTATCAAGTCTGACAAATCCAAGGACCCTGTGATTGCGTGAATGGTGGTTCTAAATGGATTTCCACTTTCATCATTCAATACTCTAATGATGTCCGATTGGCTCTACGGAGTCTGCTGAATACTGAAATAAAAGTCTGCTAATATGTAATACTATACGAGAAATTGTTATCAAATATTCAGATAAAGTCAAATCTAACGAGTTCAAAAGTATTCAGGAATCTAAGTCGAAGCAAATGAAACTGTCCATTCTTCTTAATTGAGAAAACCTTGCGGTTTCGTGTCGGTCATATCATAATTACCCAGATCGCCAGAAACCCACGGAAGAATCTATGTATTTCCAAGCACAGAAACATCGTGACTCTCTATAGAATGGGGTGGTGACTGGTTCATTTTGCATAAAGATTGACAATTTCTTGCGAAGCTCCACAAGGCTGTGGAACGGTGAGTGTGTGTTTTTTTTTGGATAGCCATTGAGTCATTCTGCAAGTGGCATTTTAAATATTTTTAATGGATTGAAAAATGTAGAAATTATCGAAGTTAAAACGTGACGGGTTACTGCGAGTTTGTTGAGTATACGAGACACGATCGATGGATTTATACGAATACCATCCCGCCTTCCCGCCGGAACGGTCTTTTATCTGCCTTTGGTTCAGGCCCTCTGAGCAAACCACACGCACTAACCACTACCGTTTGACCCTCAATAACTTCTACATATTTCAATGCATTTAAAAAATTCAAAATGCCACATGTAGATTGATTCAATAGGAATCCAAAAATACCCACTCACCGCTTCTCAGACTTGTAGAGCTTCACAAGAAATTGTCAATCTTTATGCAAAATGAACAAATCACATACATACTACCTTCAAACGAGAAACGGCAATTGTAAAATAAGTATGTAACAGAAAACATGTTTGTGTGCATTTATTATAAATATAAAACACATACCAGCTAGCTTAATGTTGCTATTCCGATCCAGCAGAAGGTTTTCGGCTTTGAGATCTCGATGAACAACCCCTTGCATATGACAATATTCCACAGCTATCACGATTTGAAAGAACAATCTACGGGCTTCATCCTCGTGCATCCTGCCATTTAAAACAAGATGATCTGCAAGTAGAACAAAGTACAGCATTGCATTAAGGTGTAAATACGGAGATCCTAATAAAATACATACGAGAAGTTAAAACTACGTCTACATAAGTCGGTTGTCCGCAAAGTGCCCTGATTTTGAAGATACATAGAGTGGCAGAAATTCATGTAAGAAAAAATTGAACTGGGCGCGAGGTTCCAATCACTCCTTGTTTCGACGAAATTAATATGTCATGTCGTTCGTAGTCCCGCGTACGTATAGAAGTTTTACTGAGGTGTACTAGTTGTTATCCGTGGCGATAGTACATAGTACTGATTCCAATTCCAAGGAATAATGGATGTAGGCTTGTATGCCCACTATCGCCTCGTTCATGTACTGATTCATACGCAAGCCCTGATTGAGGGGGGATTGAGCACACACCCACCCAAGCTCATAGTCATAGTCATAGTGCATGGCAGGGCAACACTCTCCCGGCATCTTATGCATATTAAAACACTCACCCACTAGACTAGATACTGAGCATGGAAACACTCACTCGGTAGCGAATAGCGAATGCGCATGAAAACACTCATCCGGTCGATACTGCGCATCTAAACACTCACCTAGAAGCAACTGCGCATGAAAAAAGCATCCGTCCGGTTCCGGTAACTGCTGCGCATGAAAGCACTCACCCAGGTCTGATACTGAGCATGGAAACATGCACTCGGTAGCTAAAGCGCGTCGAAACACGCACTCAGCAGGGCACGACATAAAAAACTACTCCTAACGCCATTTTTTCTACCCCCAAACCATATTTTTTTCCTCTCACTTTATTTTGCATCATTTCTAATTTAGAGCATTTACTATTTACAAGCTCAATAATCAATTCATCAATTTGTGCCAGTTTCATCTGGCGTGTACCCAATCAAAATGAAGTACACTGTAATAGTATATCATACGTGGGCAAGTCGGGCTGAAGGTATAAGAATTGAATTTGTCCGGGAAAAAATTTGCGCGCAAAACTTTTTTGGGTTATAATATACAGGAGAGGCGTAAAAAATCAAGGAATTTTGTTTTCGGCTCGTTTTTTCTACAGCGGAATAAGTGGGCTTTCATAAGCACAAGATTTGGATTTGCACCCACACATGAAAATGCTTTAAATCAGTTATTTTTATTGAGCAAGGGTGCTCGGACTGGCGTCCAGGGACCCTGAAAACTGAAAACCAATTATATTTTAAAATACATGGTTTTCAGTGTCAAAATTTCACATTGAGGGCGACCGGAGAATGCGGGTGCTCGCTCCATGAATCCGTATAAAATCGTATATTGCGCTCGTTAAATTCAATTTTCTTTCCACACTCCACACTCGCCCGACTTTCTTCTCTTTTCTTTTAATGATCTATCTTCCTTTTCTCCTCCTTTCTTTCCTCCGTCCCACCTTTCTGCTCCCTCAAGAACTTGTCGCATTTTCCTTTTGCTTCCAAATCTTTCTCTCCTACTCCTACCTACTCACTATTCCATTCCCTATTCCGATTTTTGGATTTTTTCTCTGCTTTTCTTTTCTCCTAATTTCACTTCCGTCTCCTCCTTTTCATTTTTTTTCAGTCATGTTTTTCTTCTGCCTATTTCTCTATTTTCAATTCTCCTCCTTAATCCTTTTCCTTGGCTCCTCATTTGCGTTTCCTAGTCTTATCTTCTTTTTCCTTCTCTTTCTAACAAGATCAATTTCTACCGTGTCCTATCTTTGTTCTTTTCTCGTCCTCCTTTTCTCTTCTCCCTCTTCCTTTCTCTCCCATTTTATTTTCCTTTCCTATTTTTTTCTAATTTCTAATTTTACTCTCTTTCCATTTCCCCTTTTTTTCTCCTATTCCCTTTTTTTTCTTTTTTTTCGCATCTGATTTCTAATCCTCGCGAAAGGATTTCTAGTAAGCAATAGTCATAAGAAAAAATCAAACGTGTCGGATTTTTGTGCTATCGGTGCCGATAGTCTTGTAATCTGTAATACTAGTACTTACATATAACTACTTCAAACGTTTACTGAACGTAACATACCTTGGTATTGCCAATGTAATCTTTGCAAATGCGGCTTTCGTGTCTCCGTGGAAGCCATATATGTTAAGCTTATGAACAATTTCAACAGCCAATACCGGCTCAGAAATCTCCTCACGGTTGGACTTCAAGTCATTCATGATAGCTTTATTCAAAGCTGTCTTAAATTCACCGCAATGGGAGGTCTTGAAATGTGTGGGAAGAGAAACATAGAAATACGGAGAGAAGCCATGAATATGACAACAAATGGCCAGTCCACCTTCTGAAACTCCATACATCCTGTACAATGAAGAAAAGGTAATGTAAAGAAATAATGCAACCGACTAACTACCAAATGACTCGTGTTTCTGGTCAAGCTAAAAACAGAACTCCAGGCTAGGTAATTCCCTTTCATTTTCTACGTATTTCATTTCTACAATTTGACTTCCCACTTGTGGGTAAGTACAACTTTTTTCTTAATTGTCCAGCCCTATGTAACATGATTTCATTAGGTACTACATATTATATGTACAGCTGAGCGCGTAATTACGATTGCCCTACTTAGGTGCCAAGGCTTTGCGGTGCGGCGTCCTTTATATTCGTGCTGTGGTTGGTTAAAATATGGAAATTCAAATCCAGTAAATAAAAGTGTCTTAAAAAGACAAAGTCTACCTATGAACTTGAACTGCTCTCTAATTAACAAAATGTTTACTACCGAAGCATTAAAACAAAACTTCGCCTAATATCCAAGACCGACACGAGTTTGCAAAATTCCGGAACATACGTTACTAGACCGACCTTGTCGGGCTTATGTAATTGTCGTTTCTGTCTGTGTGTCACATCCCAAATCAGTGTCATGACACTTGTTTAAATACACCTTTTTGATTGAACGTGTTTAT
>JAQFYT010003066.1:0-11476 GCA_034694925.1 Ceratophysella denticulata
ATTTCCCTTATTGCGGAATTCCATTTCTCAATGCAAAAGTCTTCATTTCTAGCGCACATTCTATTTTCTCAATGCATCGAAAAATGCCATCCCTTACCTATATCTGATACAGAGTAGCTAGGCTGAAGAGGAAATTCTTGGAAAGGGTCTTTATCAGTTTTATTGCTGTATATTTGAACGGTCTGCACGTCGTTGACAGACGCGAGGCGAACGAAGACTTTTTTCCAAAATCTTTGACCAGTAATTTTCTTTTTGTTAGGATGCCTCATGTGCATCTCCCACCCCTCCCCAACGTACTTCGTTCGAGGAAAGTCTTCCAAGGGCTGAGACTGGTCCTCTTCAAAGAGCGGGGTTTGCGGAGTTTCCTGAGAATCGGTTCGGTTCATCTGCGTCGTGGTCATTGCTCCGGCGTACGTGGAATCATCTTTGGCGGAGAGGAAGGGAACAAAGGCGCTGCCTTCTTCACTGAACGCGGATCCTGTCGACATTGCAGCAGGGCTTTTCGGAGGAGGTGCTAGTGCGGTTGCATTCAGATCCAATCTCAACTCATTTCCCGAACGTTCCTTGTCCCTGCAACAGAACATAATATGCTTTTATTCGCTAGGTATCGCTGGAGACAAAGCTATTTACTGGCGAAAATAAAATATGATAATATACCTGATCACAATTTTGAATCCGGTGTCTTCCTTTTCTGAATCATCATAGTCACGCCCTTCCACTCTGCATTTCGCAGGAGTACTTTGTGGAACGGGCGGAGGTTCCGTCAAAGCAAGAAACGAGTCAAATCCATCGCTGGCACCAAATCCCGAGCTTTCATTGAATCCTCCTGGCTTTTCATCAGCGTCACCCCAAGCTGCGATTGAAAAGTTAAGTTACTACCGTATAAATACAAAATTTTAAATTGAAATAACAGCCGCTTCAATGGTAAATACAATTGTACCTGACGATGGCTGTGGTGCCGAGGATGCTGCAAATGAATCGAATGGACTCGGTGACTTATTGGCAGAGTCTACTTCAGGCTCAACAAGGCTATTAAACTTGGCATCAAATGAGTCGAAGTCCTGTGGTGGCACAGATGTGGTTATGGTTACAGTCTGTGCTATTGGCTGCTGTGGGATCGGCGGAGGAGCAGCCTGAAACCCTCGAGCTTCATGAAATGGATCCACAGCCGAATGAGCGACATGCATAGCGGGTATGGGTGGCGGCTGAGCCCTTGGAGCTGGTGGCACGGGTGGGGGTGGGCGATTCGGTTGAGGTTTCCGGGGTCCCATTGCAGGGACAGGGGGAGGTTTGGGTCGCTCTGGCGCAGCAGCAGCTACAAATGGAGACGGAAAGGACTCTTGCATTGTAGGAGCTGCTGGTTGTACGTAAGATAAGTCCAATTCTGGCGTTGCTATCGGTTTAGGTGGTGAAAAGACTGGTTCTGCTTTGGGAGTGGCAAATACTGGTTGCGGTGGTGGAGGCTGCGGTGGTGGAGGCTGCTGTATGGGCTCAACCACTGGAGGAGTATAGGTTGGTGGAATTGCGGGTGGATTGAACGCAGCCACGTTTTCAGCGGGTGGGGACATTAGTACAGGTGGTGGTTCCGGAAGTACGGGTTCTACGACTGCAGCCGCACTAAATGCTGCTGTAGCTAAGATGGGTTCCACAGCTGCTGGTGCGGCGGGTGTAGCTTCAACGCTCTCTAATGCAGTTAGCCCAATGTTAAAATCTTCCGGTTGCGATTCGTTGACAAGGGATTCAATGGGAGCCACAATTGAAACGGGCTGAGTGGTTGTAGTCGATGTTGTTGCGAATGTGTTGTACAATCCTAGAATATCAATGGAAGATTTGGGTCCCGAAGTGTTCGGAGCCGACTGGTAGAGATCCAGTAAGGAATTCACGGGCTCTGGCTGGGATGTTGGCGGGTTAATGTGGTGGTGTTGCTGTGGAGTAGAGTCTTCCTCACCCCACAAGTCTGGGGACGGGCTGCGTGGGGATGGGGTGGGGGAGGGAGGCATCGGAACCGGACTGGGCTGAGCCATCCGGAGTCTGTCCAGTAAACTGTCTGAAGTGGCTTCCAAGGAACCCGTTACCGTTTGAAGCAAATCCTGCGTCGACCGCGGTACCATTGGAGCACATCCTGGCTGATCTTCTCCGAATCCGCCTGCACAATAAAATGGAGAGGGTTTCACGGGTTGAGAATTCTCAATTCCCCATGAGTTCTCAGTTGTCGAAGCTGAAATGAATTGGGCGAACGGATTGCTAGCTTCAGGCAACGGAGCAGGGTTTGACGAAAAAGATAAGAAAGGATTTGCATTCTGAATTTCTTCAACTGCATTTGGACCGCTTGTAAAGTCGGACAAGAATGGATTGGATGCAGCGGACGGAGCTCCGCCAAATTGATCTGCGGGGCTAGGCTCAGCATCCATAAGAAACGGATTGAAGCCACCTTGAAGTGCGTATCCCGCCATATTTATTCGTATAGATAGACTAAATATTCTACAAAAGTTCTGCTTCCAGTACTTTGAGTTCTGTTTTTCCTGGAACCAGCGCTTCGGCTACTGAGGTGTCGAATGGGTCAATTTCAATTTCCTCTTTCTGGACTGCAGCAGGAGTCAAAGGACAGTTGTTGAAATGAACTGTGGAGCTCCCAGAGCTTTCCCTAGGGTTGAAATCTGGGTCGTCGTATAATCTGCTCGTTGAACTGGAAGATGAATGGACACCCAGTTCCTCTTCCAGTAATTTTACCTGGAGCTTGGATGGGATTATTGCATCCGCGACTGAAGTATCGAACGGATCGTCCCAACCACTCTCGTTGCTCTGATTTGGAGAAAGGGGTCGAATAGGAGTTCGACTATGTTCAGTATCCGTATGGTCCAATGGGTGCAGCTCCACTTCTTCCGGAATCTCTATTGGGGTCGGTTTTGCACTTTGGATTGCCTTGAGAGACGCAAGCGGATTTTGTGGCGGAAGAACGTCCACGTGAGTGTTGAGGAGTTCTGATTCCAAGACCTGGAGCTCTTTCTTGCCGAGGTACAACTCGTTAAGGTTAACTGTTGAGGTGTCGAAAGGATCCTCGTGAACTCCCTCTTCGACCCTCGCTGCTGTTGGTTGTACAGGAATAGGACGTGCTGGGGAAGGATTGAGGGGGATGTCAGAGGAATGGAAATCTTCTGATAATTCGCCTGGAATAATTTGAATTATACTTGAGTCAACAACAAAGGGATCTGTCTCGACGACAAAAGGATCCGCTTCCGATGCGACTACGAATGGGTCGGATTCAACGACGAAGGGATCCGAGTTGTCAACTGCCCTTGGGTCAAAATCAATGTCCGAGAGATTGATCGGAGTTGAACTCACAAATTCTGAAGTGGCGAGGTCTGCTAGCTCAGTCTCCAGCAGCCGTAGTTCTGTTTTTCCAGGAACAATAACAGTGGGTACGCTTGAAGTGTCAAAAGGGTCAGGTTCTGAGTCAACAATTTCCTTTTGTGGGCTCAGAGTAAGATCTTCTGTTCCGAAAGGATCGACTGAGTCCAAGGGATGTAGCTCCTTCTGTGCCGGCAGCTCGTCTTTCCTTGGGTCAAAGTCAAAGTCGTCTTCTGACGGTTGCTTAAAGGTTGATTTAACGAGAATGGGGGGAGGAGGTCGTACTGGGATTTTAGCTTCAACTTTTTCAAGTTCTTGTTCGAGTAATTTTAATTCTGCGCTTCCAGGCTGCAATTGACTCAAGGCGGAAGTGTCAAATGGATCTTCGATGACACTTTCACTCGGAGAAGGACCTACGTTGCAGGCGGTAGTGGAAGCAACTAAAACTTTGTCACTTAAACCGTCACCGGGTGCATCGATGGGCAATATTTCAGTAGCATAACTGGTGTCAAATGGGTCAGGTTCTGCGTCTTCTTCACGCTCTTCTTTCTTTGGAGCAGAAGTTGCGGTGAATCCACTCTTTGACAAAGATTGACTTGCTAATTCGGCAAATTCATCAAAAATGAAGTATTCTTCGTCATGAACAGGTTCCTTGTTTCCCGTGTTCACTACGCACTCGCATTCACTAAATGTTTCAAATTCACGGAGGAGTTCTTTCACGTCGATGTGATTAGTGTCCGAATTTTTCTTTAGGTCCGGAGTGGGTGTCACTGACAATTCATGAGAGGGGGTAAGTAGGTCTGACTCGATTTGTACATCAAGGTTGTCACTGGCACAAATAAAGTCTGTCTGCTCGACAACCGATGTCTCACAAGGAATGCCCTCGAAGTTGTCGTCGTCAAAGTCACCGAGAAGATTGACATTGACGGGTCGTCGACGTCGGTGGCTTGCAACGGCAGAGCTTTTGAGCTGCTTCTGTCTTTCTTCTTCTTCTTGGGCCTGACCAGTAAGAAATCCAACGGCTCCTCCAAGATTTACTCGTCGTTTCTCTTTCTTTTCTTCTTCTGCTATTTTCTTGACCACATCTGCAACAGCGGAAGTGTCGAAGGGATCATCACCATCCGGCTCTTCTGTCGGACTGTCTGGGATGTAGGCTAATTTAATTTGACCACTTGCGATGGCATCTACGAAGGTGGTGTCAAATAACTCGTCTTCTAGAACGATTTCTTCCTCCGACTCTTCTACATGCTCCTGTTGGGCTCCTGCCTCGGGCTCATGTACCGGCTCCCACTTTAATTTAAACAAACACTTCCATTATCAAAAAAACATTCCTATTTGGCTGCAAAAAAATAATTGTTTCACTTCGACTTAAATGAGATAACGTGTCCATTCATTGTGCCCTCAACGCTTTTTTTTTCTATAAATGGTATGAATTGAATTAGACGTTCTGAGAAGGAAATAGTCTCATTAGTGGTTCATGTAGGCCACGAATACACCAGAGACAAATACTGAGAGACGCCGAAATTACACCAGCGGAATATGGTATTGAGTAGTATTTTAGTACTACCTAGGTACCTACGCAAGTGTTCCATGAAGACCGAGACAGATATTTCCATGCTGAACAAATACAACCTACATACGTTATTGTTTCCGCTAAAAAACTCGTTTACATTTGTCGTATGAGAAGCCCTATTCTAGTCCTAAGTCTAAGAAAAACTCGGAAGTAATTTAACACTATTTCAGGTATAGATGGAATACGGATTAACTATTTTAGCTGAATTTTGACAAAAATTAAATTTTGATAGAACTGAAATTAAACAGCAAAGAAAATTGGTACTGGTCAACTGTGGGCCCATCGTATTTTAAGAGTCCTATAACTTTCTCGAGTTAGGTTATAAAATTTCAAATTAGGTTCCGTAGATTCGGGCAACTCTAGGCTTTAAATCAAACCTCACCAGAGCTAATTGTAATAATACGTGGTATTTTCTGCTACATAAATCATCCTCTTATAGTAATGCTCTGAGCAGTCTCAATATAACGTACTCCTGGTACGGATTGCCATGTATTGATTTTCACTTTCGGTAATCTCGAATATATTTTTTTTTCTCGTTTTTTCTTTATTTCCTCAATTCCAATTCTAATCTAAATTGACTTTCCTATGTTTTGTCCTAAACACGTATATTGCAGCGGCAAATATAAAGTACATTATTGCTTTAACACCGGTTAATTGTTACCTCTTGTCCTGCGGCACTAGCTCCGGCCTCTGCGTCTCCAAAATGCTCGGATCCTTCACTGGCCTTTTCAAATCCTTCCCAGTGATCCTTGTCCCGAACAACGTGCTCTACATGAGCTTCCGGTTCCTTCCGCTGAAAGTAGCTGCTGGTTTTAATTCGATCAAGGTCACCTGAAGTTTTCTTGAGAGTGTTGTCGATACCAGCGGTCAGAAGTTTAAATCGTTTCCATTCGTCGTCCTCTTCTCTGGTTCCAGACTCTACTTGACCTGGTTCCTGGGCTACGGCGTGAGCGGCGGAAGAACTCGCTTCTCGCTTGCTCTCTTCAAGTTCCTTCTTGTATTTAGCTAACTGCTCTGGGTCAAATAAATCTTCTCCTTTGTCCTTCTTTCCTTTGCCTTTCTTCTTAAGACCTTTCTTGATTTTTAGCATATTCTATCCAGCTCCCGGGAAGCTCTCTGCAAATGTCAACCAAATTCTATACCTGATCATAGTGTTAATCTTACCCTGGAAATCATTTCCAGTCTCTCTATCTTTTTTGTTTTATTGGGCTTAATCCAATTCCAATATGAAATTAGACGACTGAAATATTTACCTGTTCATACAGCATGCTATCTCCATAAATTTCAGTGTAAACAGGGAGCATGGGAGCAGAACGAGAACCAGGAAACACTTCGCTAACTCACTGAACTAATTTAAAGGTTACTACTGGCTGGGCTCGGCCTTCACTTCCACTTTCTCTGGACTGAAGAACTGGGCTTTCCCCTGAATCATATATTTCTTACTATGTCCTCACTGGGTGTGATCTGCGTATTCTGTCCTGCCATTCAGTTCTACGCCTACACCCAAGGTCCAAGACTTGATTTGGTATTTGCTATAGTAATTCCTGGAACTTTCTTTCAGGCATGTCTGGAGGAGACCCAAATAGTAGCACACTGCAGTGCCGAGCCCTCTTTCAACATTCTCTCGTCTTTGCTATTGATCCGTCCAAGCCTTGCACATGCTTGGGGAAAGTATATCCGCTCATTGAGCTATTTATGGACAGGGGCTTCATAATTGGAAAAACTTTCATCAAACTTTCATCTAACCTGAGAACTCAGTCGCCTATCCTGTCGCGTCGCATAATGACTAACCAGCATTACTGACTGTTTATCTCCTGAAAGACTGTATTTTTGTTCCATGAATTCATTGTCTTGTCTTGCGGAGAGATTAGTCGAGTCACAAGGGCAGACCGTGGGGAGGTCCTATAAGCCTAGTCCACTGCTTCTTCCACTTCCACCTATGGACATCTCCATGAGTTAGACTTGGGAGAGAAAATAAATTAGCCACCTTCCGCTTTCTCTGGAGAGATGGAGAAAGGAAACTGGTTAAACCCACAAATGTAGCTAGTACCATATCTGGGAGTGTTCAGCCTACTACGAACCACCCTCCTCGCAATTACGAATAGCGAACGCAATAGGTACCTACATAATGTAAAGATAATGCTAGAAATTGGAATTGGCTAGCGACTTGATATCTGAAAATTTTTAGCCGAGTTCGTATGATACGCCGTATTTTCAATGGTGGTTGTAAAACTGCGCAAATGTTTATTTCAGTGAATTTTATTAACTGTATTTTGTACCCAGAAAATTAATTTCAAGAATTCGTGATAAGCCTGAGATACTCGAATAATGTAAAATCTGTCCATTGCTGTAACTAGTGATAAGTTTCTGTATTTGTTTCACATAGCAGCTCCGGTGTTCCTCTGCCTCAATTTGATATATTTAGACGGTATATTCGAAAAGTTATATACCTGCCAATTAAATATAGTAGATTACATGTTATAGTTTAAGCCTACGAACAAATCTTCTTGTCGGAATAAACTGTGTGTGTGTCTATTGGGTGGAGAAATGGAGATATCGCCGGTTGCAGCCGTGCACATTAATGTAGCTTTAGCAACTGAATGAATCGCTTTATTTTATTGACCAAACTTTTCCTCAAAAAAGAAATCAACAACATCACCAGGATGCATTATTTTGAGTTTTCGAATCGATCAAAGGGTTGACGGTGATGCGAACAAAGTTTTTGACACGACTACAATAAACGATTGCAGTATTTTTTGTATTAAATCCTGGTGACATTTTAACTCATCATACACTTCACTTATCCTCATTCCCGATTTATTTCACTGCAGCGCCCAGAAGTTGGGAACAATATAATTCATCTTTTTAATTCGTACTAAAACAAGTGAACATGGCCCCGAAAGGCAAGAGTAAAAGTAGGTCCACGAGCAGAGGCAAAGGAAAGGGCAAGAAGAAGAAGGAACCCTTGACCGATGAACAGAAACGTAAAATTGCTGAACAGAAAGCATTGGCCGAACATGAAAAACTCGTACGACGTCAAAACCTGACCAAAGCCTTCTTAAAGGTAATGAACACGGAGAATGCAAAACACGATCAAATATGCATGTGCCATTTAATTAAATCGATTTATTAATTTCGTTTTCTTTTGTGATATGGCTAGGTTAAGAAAGACAAAGAATATGAATTGATAAAGCTCAACAACAACAAGCTCTTGGATTTATGGCGACCTCATTTACGAAAACAGAAAATCAAAGAACTTATGGATGACTATCGGGTATTTCAAATTTCTATCCTTAGATAAGACGTGAGTCACACGTCACATAGTGTGACTTGCCTGTTTTAGACAGACAGATCCGAATACTAATCATCGGTTTATTGCAGATGATGCAGCTTTCATTTGAACGGGCCTACGATAAGAAGACCGGTTTGATCCACGAGCTGGAACGGACCATGGAAAATAATGAACAGGAATATGACCAAGCAGTGGACATGCATATGTATAACATTGACAAGTTAATGGGTCAGTTCAATTAATTTTCGCGTCATCAGCTGTATTCAGTTTCCAAATAAATACTTATTTCCTTCAGACAAGATGGGAATAATCCTATGTTGTAATTGGAACGCTGAGGTCAAAATAATTTTTCCGAAAACATTTCCGTAGAATTCTACCGTCGTCGCATCAAAGAAATTCAGCAAAATTACTCGGCACAGAGGCAAACGCTAATCGACTCCCTCAACGATGAACGCCTGTACATCCAGAACGAGCAGAAGCGTAGCCTCAATGAACTTCGCAACGCCATGGCAAATATGGCTGCAAATTATGAAGGTTCCCAACTCCAATCACAAATTGAGCTTCACATGAAAGAAGAGGACCTTCGAAATGGAGTAATTCAAACTCGTTGTATTAGTAGAGACCTAAATGTTAAATCGTGGTTATAGATTATTTCAGTTATTTAAATTGCATTACAGGCAACACAAGAGTTATACACGTTTCGTCAAATCATTGAGAAGAAGATCAATCAATCATGGAAGGATATCTACGAGAAGATCAAAAGTTATGCCGTGAGTTTTTGATTTCCAATGTAAATTTAATGGGGACTTTGGTTTGAACTCAAACTTATTTTTTAAAAAATTCAAGGATTATGATTTTAATCCCTACTTGTCATTTTACGTGAGATTAGTATAAGGCGATTAGCGTGGAATTCTGAATTACAGGAATCCACAGCTGGGAAACGAAAAGAACTTGTCAAACTCATGGAAAGAGATGAAAAGATGTCTGATGTTATCAGCGCTCAATTTCAGCGATTGAATATTTTAACTGTAATAATTGTACTTTAATCACATGTGCTCTCACATAATGCTAAATGTTGCACTTCCTAATTAATTTCCCACATTCTGTAAATATTTATGCAATAGGACGGAATCAAGGAGTTGAACAACAGGTCGGATTTGTTTGCAAGAGCATTTGCCAAGTACATTGAAGACCTTGTTGATAAGAAGGCTGAGTGTCGGGATGAGTATGACAAGCTCATGGCTACCAGTAGAAAATTCACATTTACGAGCAAATCCAGTTTTGCTAACCTGGCTCTGACTTCCCATGATGTTCTTCAGGTATACTTTATTATTCTCCGCCATATCTATATCAATCATTTTTAATCTCACCTCAAAATCTTATTTGTAAAAATCATAATTTTTGTTACAGAAAATGAATGATTTTATTACTAAGCGTGAGCGGATTATGAGATCATGTGAGCGCGTTCGAAAACTGGAATTTTTGGAAGACAAGGTTGACCCGTTCCTTCTACGCTGGAGATTTGATTTGTACAATAACGGAGAAGAAGGAGATGTCATGATGGGATCCGCTGGGGGGCGGAAAACGCATGAAGACCAAAGCTCGGATGATGATGCTTTGAGCAAGTTCGCCTATCGCGTGGGTGGAGTCTACCACCATTTCACATGTGACTGCAACCCATGCACCTGCGAGGCGGAGGCTGACGGGAGAATTGGACTCAATGCTCCAACCAAAACCGTAATTATTCCTATTATTCCGAATAAGTTTTGTCTTGCAAATACTTAAACACCGATTCGGTTTCGCAGCTCATGAGTAACTACTCAATGTTGGAGAGATTTTGGGCGAGATACAACAAGGCTGCAATAGAGCGAGAAGCCCTGCTCGTGAAACGAAACGCCTATTTGAAAGACAATAAGAATCTGCGAATGTCACTCAGGAATTACATGGGTGGCCTCAACCCGCCTGCTCTGGACGTTATAAAATTCTCCAACGAGCTTGTGGTAACCCAGACTCCTTCCTTTCCTTCTCCTAATCTTCCCAATAATTCTATTCCGACCTCAAATCCCTGTCGACTTCCTCTCAGCCGCACGACAGGCAGAGTTTCCCTTGAAACCAAAGATTTATTCACTGGCTCCAGACATGGCTCCAAAGCCTGTCTTCCCTCTTTAGTTCGAAGGTCAACTGGGGCCGTCATTGAGGGTGTTAGTGTTATTCGATCTCTTCAAAAGTATAACTCCAATAGGCCTAGTCTTGGGTTTCCAACTATTTTCCATTGACAACTGCTTATGTAATCCCCACTGATTTGGTCAATTGTCATCCCTAATAACCTTCATTTCTTCGTCTGCTCCACTGACATTACAGGCCAAGAATAAGCGGATTTTCCAGCACTTCACCCGTATGATGGAACATGAGATGAAGCGACGAGAAAGATGCCGAAAAGTTGGTGGAATCAAGGTTCATTAGTGGAGTCCGTAACAAGCACGTGATTCCGGAGTGTCTCCAGATTGACAGAATGACGTAAATAATTATCAACATACCTTGCACTCTCACATCAAATATATTTTTATCCATTTTATTACAATTATATCACCTATCTTAATTACTGGCACTAAAAATACAAGAATAACCTGATCTTCCCCTCTTGTGGAATGGGTTTCTAACTTCCTCAAGATACAATTGATTCCATGTAGGTAATGATAGCTTGTGTACTTGAACTATCCGTGGATAATCAATAAATTTTTCTTCCCATATATATTTAACCAAATAATGCATCAATGTGGAAGTTTAAATAAATCACTGTATGATTACTGTAAAAAAAATCAATAAATTAATGCATCCATATTAAAAGAATTTTAAAATAAAATTTTAACCTAGTTCAAATAAAATCGAAATAAAAAATCTTATTTTTAAACATGCCGACAAAAATGCAGAAATTTGCCGACAAACGTGTTCCGACAAAATTATTTTTCGGCTATTGTAATTTAATTTGTACAAGTTCGGTTAAGCTAGGTTGGGTGAGGCGGTATGCGTTTTTAGGTAAGTTTATCTGTCGCCGAACTTGTATCGTCGCAATTATATGACACACAATAAAAAATATTCCGAACTCAAATCATAGATTTAATCTACTTAGCATTGTTGTTACCATAATTTCAAAGCTGTTCCAAGCATTATAATCTTTATATATAATGACGTGCATGTATCTGCGAACTGTATCGGTGTGAGGCGGGTTCAAAGTCCAATTTTTTCACTCCCCACCACGGAAT
>JAQFYT010003067.1:0-11476 GCA_034694925.1 Ceratophysella denticulata
AAAACAAGTCAGGAAACCTTGTGAAAATTCAAAGCCTCAACCTTGGCAGACCTTCAATTCAAAGAAGCCCAAATGCCTCCTCTGGGTCCTGTTATTATTGTTTTTGATTTCAGTAAACGCCGACCGTCCAACGTCATCATTTATATATGCACATTGTCCATATACGAAATATGCAAATATTCACCAAGCTCAAACATATACCTACGTGGACTGGTACACGTACACGTCCAGGCTATAAGGCATAATATAGTAAGGGTTGAAGTGGAAAGTCCTAGGAACTATGCGTTTAGGTATGTACTATGTACCAGTGATACCAGTTCTCATCTCAAGGAAAAAATTGTAAATTCTCAAGTAGTTTCTCGAATTCTACGACAATTCGTCGCGTACAATTTGCGGTTAACTAGAAACTTAAATATATAACTGTATCAAACCCATACCAAAGTATATATACTTACCGTAACCGTTTAACCCAAAGCATT
This sequence comes from Ceratophysella denticulata, assembly GCA_034694925.1. NCBI lineage: Eukaryota > Metazoa > Arthropoda > Collembola > Poduromorpha > Hypogastruridae > Ceratophysella > Ceratophysella denticulata. The sequence continues at coordinate 480 of JAQFYT010003067.1, forward strand.
AAGATGAACCTCTAAAGAAACCTAGAGAACCGTTGCGTATCCATTTGTTTAATCAAGCGTAGAAATAAATTTCAAATGGCGTCTTGATGATAATTCATTTACTTAACCAAATCTGCTATTTTTTGTGTGACGTTGACATTAATTCGGTAGATTTAAAAATAAATGAACAAAAATAAGCTGGACACTAATTTTAAAAACAAAAAGTATACAGTAGCCATTACATATTTACAGACAGACTTTTAGCTCTGAGCACTTTCAGGGTTCTTTGTAGAAAGAAACAGCGCACAAAATCATAGCTGCAAAAGCTAAGCTTCAAAGATGTATCCGACAAAACATAGCCAACTCATTTAGGTAATTTATTTAAATTTATTTTGTGATGTATGTTAAGTCCCAGCTAACCGTATTTGCGAAGAACAACCTCGAATAGCGGCGATTAAGTCACAGCAGCCACAACTACATGGTTCATACGGTCCAATTCGGGTAGATTTGGGAAACCTCCACGCAAACTAACAAAATTCATGATAATCTAGCCGAATCCAAACTGTTTTGAACCTCGGAGAACTGGTGTGTTACGCCCGGTATGTTTATGGCGCTGTGTTATTTCGCGGATATTGTTTTGTGCGCTAATGTTTCTTCGCCATATTGTCGCTGTACAATTGTCGTTATTCGAGACATTCTCTGATGCCACGTAGGCATAACTAAGAATAAAAAATCCTTAACTTAAACCCCGCAAACTGGTTTGACTTAACTATGTATAACTATAGCTTTGAGATGCGGGATCGACCAGTTAAACCAGCATAGAACATGGAGCATAGCATAGCCATAAACAAACGCCCACAGTCAGTCAAACCCAAGCCAAACCCACGCCAGAGTTCATTTCAGACTGTATTAGAAACACTTACATAGACATATGCGCTAAAGTTATCGAGCTTTTCGCAATTCCCAAACTCTCTCCTATAAACTCCTAACCCGCTGGCCTAGCAGACTGACTTTGACATTTGGCTTGAGAACATCTCTTGCATTCGCATCCTCTTGGTGAAATTTGCATATTTGCAAAGATACCGGTGAGAAACTCGAAAATGTCGGCTGAAGACGAAGACTCGGGTGAGTCCGTGGTGGAAATCACGGATGAGGAAGACAATGGCTGCTTTGGACCCTCCTCACCGTCCGTCGTGGGGTCAGCGGAAGAGGCATCATCGTCCGAAGATGAAGAAGACTGGGGAAAGGCTGTAGGGTTCTTGGACGAAGACGGTGGACATCAGCTCATTCGCGGAAAATGTTTACTCTGTTCCAATCTGGACAGTGACATTGATTTGGATGGAAGGTGTCAGGTCCCGTCGGCGGAGCCCTGGTAAGCACAAAAATTCAGCGTATTTCTATATTTCGGTCATTCGCATTTGTGGCTAAATTCTAGGTAGATAAACTCGTACCTCACAATTAGTCAAATACAACTGTGCACCGATCCTTTAGTTGAATGTGATATCATGTGATTGTAAATGTTCCTACTACGGTAGGAGATACTTATATCTTAACATGATGCTTCCGATATCGGGCTTCCGATGTTTTTGCCAGCCGATCTTATTGCAATACGATGTTTAGTACGGTGCGATGTACGGTGCGATGTTTAGACTCTGCGATGTTTTTGACGGCCGATTTACTGTCCATCCGATGCATTTCATCATGCGATATTTTGACCTTGCGATGTTTTTAATCCGATGTTTTGACATACCTATGTTTTGACTTCCGATATATCGCCCTGTCACGAAATACAACGGCTCCAGACATTGAACTGTACATTTATATTTGTTAAAATCGCTTTCACTTGGGTGAAATCGTTTTTTCTTTCGGATGCCAGGTTGTGAAATTTTGCTCGATAAGCTAACCTTATGAGATTGATTTATCTACCTTGTCATAACTTTGCATTTTATAATACTTGAATATTGACATGCAATTAAAAATTAAAATAGATTTTGGCAGATTTAACCTTGATTCGACATTTAATTTACCATCTACGTGTTTTTTTGATTAGTGTTGGTATAATGATAATGATAACGAAGTGACAGGCAGCCAGACACGACGTGAGAGTACAAAAATAGACTTTCTAATTCCATGAACTATATTTTGCTTCCTAACCCATAATACCAAACCAAAGTGCTTCAGCATTATCATTATAATCAGCTAGACATACATTACCTACATTCATACATAAGTACCTGAGATGCGTTTAGTTACGTGGATATACAGGCACGTAGATAGACAGCCCACTTCCAATCCTATTTTAATTGTACCTGAACACCTGAACACGAGCACTAATGTGTTTACTCAGCTTATTTTGCCGCCGCCGATGCCGCGAATGACAAGCTCAAGCTACCAGCAAACCTTATCGTAAATGATAAACTGTAGTAGGACGACAATTCGTCGATGACAAATCAGATTTTTGCTTCTTCCATGTTAAGCTTATTAAATAAACCTTTTTCAATTAACTCATATTTATGCGATAATCGTGTAGAGTCACAACGCAAGTCAGAATTGAACATATTTATATGGTATTGCTGCTTTCGCATAAAACTAGATAACCGCCTTGTCACAGGTATCCAAAATCTAGACGAGTCGGCAATTTTTTTTGCAAATCTCATGAACGGACAGCCAGTCAATCGTGAAATAGCTGCTGCGTAGTACAAACTTACAGCTCACTTTATCTTGTTTCGGAACTAGCTATACATGGACACGTATAGAGCTTAAACTTATGTGATAATATATGTATAAACTGACGGTCGTAAATCTCGTAATGTCAACTAATGGAACAAACATTGCCTGATACACACGGTAGCGCCATTACCCATATTTCCCCCAGTATAATATTAGGGAAATACCGCCAAAATTCAAAATATGAGAAAAGCCTTAATTATACCTAATTTCATTTGTATGCCTGGAATTGTCGTGTTACGCCTCTTTTGACAGAAATAGAGCGCTTGTTTATCTAGATCTAAAATCCTATTGGCTCCTAGTCCTAGATCAGAGTGGGTAGGAGGTACGTATATGTATAGAAAATTATAGTATCACTTGTGTTCACATTGTGTAATAAATCTGTTTTTCAAGAATCTTGCGCATCCTCCTAATCGTCCTATATTTATCTAAGTACTTCCTAATCAAGTCAGGGTCGTTATGCAATCCTTTTAGTTTAGAGACAGGTTATCTGTATTTTCACTGTGTATCTAACTGGGGATTGCCAAATGGAGGTATGTATACAGAGGAATGGGAATAAGGTTTTTCCTTACGCAAATTTTTACATGGGTTTATATTACCTACACTAACATTATATAGCGTGTGCCGATTGTTCAAGATTTAAGTGTGAATGTTGACGTAGGATGGTAGCATTACTTCATAATCCACGTAAAGCTTATATGTACCTTATTGCAATCTTAATTACAATTTTTGGGCAAAAACATCCTTTTAAGGCACAGCATGGCGTGGGAATTACCAGAATCTTCCATGTATTTTCTTTCGGTTCACAGACATACATATATCCTGGCATTGGCTCAGTTATAACCGAGCCGGCTGATATACAATTTTTATACACATCCTGTGATGTATGCACGATGTATTGCATATTGAGCCGAGTTTTTACAACCATAAAATCTGCATAATGCTGCATCTACTTGGATGATCGACATGTTTTCATTGATTTATGACGCGCGTTCTATTTAGTAGGAATTGTGATTGTGACATAGCTCTAGGCTGTACTGACTTTGACAGTTGACATTGACTTGCTTTGACAAAACGCATAGGTACCTACACTGCGCAGATGAATTATGAATACCTTAGCTCAGGAAATTCTGAATGGAAACGGGGCCAGCATTTTTCGCTCACCTTGTCCGGATTCATTGTCGTAGAATAATGCATAGTAGATGGAGTATTGATTTTTCTGATTCTACAGGTAGATATATACAAGGGAAAAATACTAGGTTGAGATATTCATTACAATTGTGCTCTGTTTTAGCATGAGAATTCAGCAATATTTAGACGAGTCCACCCTAGTACGGCCTCACTCACGGCATACCTTATGTTTTGGTTTTCGGTTTCAGTTTTTGGCACTATGTTTTTAACTGGGCATGGTCAAGCAACAAGTAATCCATTGGTATTTTTGTATATGAAATATAATACGAAGGAATCTTTGGAATTACATGTAATTCAATCCGAAATTAATGCATAATGCGCATTGTGGTTAGATACAGCTGTACATACATAACATTCCAGTGTAGGTATGTACCTTACGTCTGCGGTATGGTCCAATTCCAATCTAGGTATGTTTTACTTTAGCCAGTTAAAATTTTGCATATTTCGGAAATATTTCTATTATGCTTTTATGCTCATTTAGCCGAGCTCACGAAATACCGCTAAAATTTAAAACATGAGAATTGCCTTTAAGCTAACATCTGGTGGATACTCGATACATGCCTATGCATTAATACTTGATTTTATTTTTTCTTAATTTTTAGGTGCAAGTGTGGGCACTGTAAAATCGTGTCCTACCACATGAAGAAATATGATCGAATCTGTTGTCGAGAACTGTCCCAAGTAGTAGCATTCCTGGACGAGGAACTGGACGGGGATTGCCACGACATTTGCATCACCCAACATCCTCGTTTCAAGGCAGATGTCCTGGAGTACGGAGCTTTATTCCGCTCGACCCAACCCCATCTCGACCGCTACAAAATCAAGCATGGGAAGGATGGGAAGGAAAGAGCTCATCACTCCGCCTGGTCATTCGTCCAATGGATTTGGGACAGAATGGGCTATGATTCCAAAATTATGCCACCCGCCTGTGTCATTGCTAAAATCCGTCAGGAGCACATGAAAACTGCTCCGTTTTGGTACTACAGAAGCTTTGTACCCGGGAAGAAGGTCTGTGAGTATGGACGACACTGCGTTGATGCTACGAAGGATACATTTTCAAAATAAATTTTAATAGATTCGAATAGATTTTTTTTTTCGTTTTCTATAGCCGTCTAATTTAGGTTAATATTTATTTATTAAACTGCATGAGAGTGTGACTGTTCTAAATTGCAAATATACATATATTCTTGTTATTTTAAGAAACACTATACATATAGCTAGGTATAAATACCTACGTGTCGCAATTACAAAACAAGTATTAAGATCGAACTTTGAATAAACATCTCGCGGCTATACGTACTTTTGAAATGTGGTAATTGTATTTGGTGTTTTGTGGTCATCGTTTTAGTTAATTATTTTTAGCATTTTTACCGAAACAAACCGACCTAACCCGAATAAAGGAATATTCGATAGGCTACATTACGACTCACAACACCATAATTCTTGCCGTTAGTGTCTTGAAAAACCGGTTCGGAATCCGGGCATCGGAAAAGACGGTTCCAAAAGTAATGAGAAAACAGAGTTCCGAATTCTATATCTCCGGATTGGTACCTTCAATGCTGAAATTTTGACAGTTAATGTTTCGGTCAGAACCCTAAATTTTCAGGAAATGTTAATCCGTCCAGATTGTATAAAAGATTTAGTAAAATGTTATAAAATTCAACAAAATGAAACAGATTTCTCACATAACCCTTGTTCATGTGTAATAGAAATTGAATGGCTTGACGTTCTGTACGGTCGGACAATTTGGGTCTCCTATCGAAACCATTTTTTTTTATCGAATTATCATCACGCGTCATCAGCCATAGAGGTATTGCCAATCCGGAGATTGAGTTATCGCAAGTCTCATCAATCACATCAGTTTTATGTTTACGGCAGCCGTCTCACCGCGTTATACATTTATCTAGATACATACATAGCTATTTTGTCACGGCTGTGGAACTAGTGTTACAACATATCTAATCAACTTTTTAAAAGTTATTATTGGTTATTTTAATGGCAAATAATCTACACTGAATCTGGATTTATTCGCAAAGTGTGTAAAAATAGTAACGTTTTTTAATATGTGTATCTATGTATTTAACACAGATTTTCTACATTTAGAGTGTCTAACTTTGCAATGATTTTGTACTCTTCAGTTCAGGCAACAATTTTGGAGGACAAGCACTATCTACAATCATTAAACTCGAATCGAACCAAACTCAGCTAAATAGCAGAAAATATCATCTCAGAAGCTGAGGCATTCTTTAGTTTCTTGAATTAAAAAGTTTATCCGTGATTGAAGTCGCGGTTTTATGAAAAAAACTAAATTTGCCCTCATTCGTCTTATATCTTGCCATACCGTTTCCTGCCAACTACCTGATGACGCAGATTGTCTGTTATTACTTCAGTTCGAAAATCTCCGCTCAATTAAGCTAATTGAGATTGCACCTTTGCACGAAAATTGGAAGCGTTTAGAACTTAATCATATACCTAATAGCAGGGAAGTTCAATTGCGTTACGTACATACGGTACCTAAATTTTCTCAGACAATTACTTCCATCTAGGTCTGTTTATCTGGTTAAAACTAGAATTTCTGTTCCTTAAATTTTGTGTTGTGAGTCATTAGAATTATGAATTATGATTATTGATTAATAAGACAAAGCATTCCAGAGCCCATGTATTCCATTGTGTAACATGTTATTCTCCCATTGTCATTAATTACTGTGTCCTCGTATAAAACTGGGGTTCGGAAACTGGCAGCTGTTATTTAACGTGCATAACTTGAATAACAAGATAAGGATTAAGGTTTAAGCTCGCGGTTCCGCTTAATGTCATTGATACATACCTACCTATAACAACCCGGTTTCTTAATTTATTACACGATTACTTATGTATCTGTTTGCGGTTTAACTACTGTATTTAAGGCTGTTCGCATGTTTTAAAATTTGACGGTTTTTTGCAATGAAAGTCATGGTTTGGCCATTAGTTAACGAAAACACCGCCAAAATTCAAAATATGAGAATAGCTTTAACTGAAATTCCAACTGGGACTAAATGCATTACACATAACCTCAGTGCATACACACTAGTTTTAAGGACATTTGGTCATGATTATTTCACCTTGTAATGTTGTAATTGTAATTGTGCTAATTCACATTTTGCTGCGAGATGTCTCTGTCACTAAAAATTGCAAATCGATATCGGTACGGATAATGGCACATAGCTAAATAATATAACTTAACTTAAGAGCAGTTCATTCAAAGATTACAAAAGCACAGGGTAACTTCCTTTAACCAGTCTTCGTATAAGATATAAATGTAGAATTACATAATTTTGAAATACATATGTATTACATATTAAATTAAGTAGGTAGTACAATTCCGTAACGCTACTCGGCGGAACACAGTACACAGCCCCAGTGAGGCGCCAGATAGCTGGAAATAACGAGTTTTTCTGGTAGTGCGATGTGTGGTGTGTTCTATGTTCTGATAACTAGCTATAACAGCCAAAACGATTAAGTATATATAAGCTCATAGAGTATATATAGGAATATACAAAGTTAGATTATGATAATCATAAGTTGTTTGTTAAGTTCAAAAACAAATCACAAGGTCATATTTTTTTCTTCTTCATCCCTGCAGAGATGGATGGGATGAGGTCATGTTGAATTGCTTCATTAAGTGAAGATTGAAGGGTTTTAACTTCTTAAGTATAGTGTTGATACGAGTGAAGGCGTCTTTGGAGACACGGAATGATGCTCGCTATTGGAATTCGCATTAATGATACTCGCGGTAGAACCATTCGGGATTGAACGTAGAATCTCAGGAGGCGGAACTGTAAAATTATTAAGAAATCGTTAAAATTCACAATTGACACAGAACAGCTTGTAACACAGATTTTTCAAATTCATAATTCATACCTATATATCGCTATCATTTGGTTTATTATTCTACATAGATTCTACATAAATTTAAGCACGATTTGGCCGAAATTCGTAGCGTTTTGTGTATCTGCGTGTGCTAACCTAACGGCACCGATTGCATATTGGTCTACACGGTTCTCGGTGCAGTATAAATTCATTAGGTTAAGTTCAGAAGCGTTAGTTTTTTAGCCTAGTCTGACTGAACCCTGTATCCTAGTTTTTTGAAACCTTGGCGAATCAAGTTTTTGAGCTCCGAAATTGTGCAGATTGTTGCTGTTCACCAAATAATACAAACGATACATGCGAACTTAACGATGCATCTTGGCTTAAAAACGTATAAGGCCAAACCCTGAGGCCAAACAGAATTAAACTACAAATTTAAATATAAGCTGCAAAATACTGAAATATTATTCAATTGAAGAATGAGGAAATATTGTTTTGACAAACTTGTGTATCTGGTTCGCCGTATGAAATTAAGTAATTCTTGTATCAACGATAAGTTAATATTTAAATTTTTATTCTACAGGTCCGAGTGTATGTACTGAATTGTAACACACTTGCATCCATAGACAGGACACCCTTCGTAAACATAAGCCATTGCCATAATTAGCATAGACCAAATGCATATTTAGAAATGTATCTCACTCACCGCCTGGTACGTGTCAGTTGACAACGACGCATTGGGCTCCGTCACGAAATCATTGAGCCAAACCATCAAATACTTGGCCTCATCATTGACCCCCACAGCTTGCCAGACCGTGAAGAAAATCAGCCCCAATTTCAGCATGACCACGAGCGTAATGACCACGAGACTTCGGACCTCAGCCGGCTCAATATCCAGAATATCCGGATCTCTGGTCGGAGCAGGGGTGGTCATATTCCCGGCCGGAACCATCGCTTCATCAAATATTGACCCAAGCCGACTGAAAAATAGGTTAATCAAATCCCACAACTCCACGTGCATAGAGATCAGGATTGAAACCAGGACGAAGGAGATGTAGAGAGAATACATTCCATTGATCCTCTGAACTCGGTCACAAGTTTCCTTGAATCCAGCCTTGAAACGATCAAAATGTGCTGGAACCGGTTGGAGTTTGACCGTCATCAGACTTTTGAGGTAAAATGCCAGAATTTCAAACTGACGCTTGCAGGCCCAGCAAAAAACCATGTAGGTTGGTAGAACCATGGTGCTGAGTACGGGGCCGATGAGGTAATTCCCGAAATGCTCCCAAACGGTGCCCTGGTCATACTTAAATTTCGAACTCCTCGTACCATACATGATACCATGGATCACATGAATGAACGCAATGGTCACATAGATCATGATCAATTTCACACGGAATTTACTCGGTTGAGCCATTTGAAATTCCAGTGATGTGGCCTGATAATATTGAAAAGATTCTGAGCATTCACAGGCCATTGTACGGCTGAAAGACGCCACCAAATCTCGTACACGGTAGCCACAGAACCACAAATAATTCATCGGTATTAATATCGGCAGATTCTGGAGCAATTCGAAAATGCTAATCAGCAAACTTTCTCTCAATTCCCCGCGGATGATCACCACATTGAAAATATATACCACGTTGTACAGAATATACACGTTCAGGCCGAGAGAAAATACGAAGAGTAGAATGGACAGGAAACAAATACAAGGATTAGTGCATGATACCATGGCTTTGACCCATTGGACCGTTGACCCTATTGACCTCCTGAGCAGTACCAGATGAGTCGGTATACCCCACAGCACTGCGGGGAGGAGCGTCGCTCGAAAAGTCCATTTCCAGTACTGACGCTCGGATTTACGGAAATTCGGTGGTGACCGGGGTACGGGGGTGGGCATGGGTAAATTAATGGGTGTATCACTGGAGTTGAACATGCTGGTTTGATCTTCGTGGTGCTCCGTGGGCGGCATTCTACGTACAGTGGAATATATACTGTTCACGTTTAATTGTTGCAAATGGTAACTATGGTTATTACTCGAATAGTTACTGTAGAGATTCGCAAATTGGCTTTTGGAATAGGGATAATTATTTCGATCTCGTCCAGCGTCCATATTGCACCGGTAAGGTTGTTACATATATCTTTACATGATGCTTACCAGGTGAATAACAAAGATACACTGAAACAAAACTACAATAAGGTTATTCGGTCGAAACTTTCTTCTGATTGTGCGAATCAATACCAATTTCACCGATGGTGTCACGACAAGTTCACTGTAAATATTTTAGTACATAACTTCCTTACGTATTCCTATACCAGCAGGTGTATCTCAAGGATTCCTCTGCACGGAGATACATAAAAACGACAGTATCGCTATAAAGACGCTATCAAATGACGAATTTCAAACTAACAAAACGCAAGGTAAATCAATAAAATACCGATGCTCAGTTCAATTTTAATATGAAAAGTTTTGATGTACGTTCTGTTCTGCTTAATGTTTCGTGCTGAAGGCCGTCATGGAACATGGACCTGAATATTGAAACATGCAATGGAACAACGTACAAAATATATTTGAAACATGAAGCATCATATAAAGCAGAGCAAAGCCAATGCTATATAGGTAGTTTAAAAGCCTGTCTTTTGTTAAGGAAATTAGGATTTACATGCATATGCTGACGCCGAGATTTGAGGGGGACACTGATATTTATAAGTACAGTGTTGAATAAGCTTTTTAGGTACAGCTCGAGTTCGACCCTTGTATCTTTACAGTACAGTGCATGCATCCAGATATTACCCGTCCCGTGATTATGATGATGTCGGAAAATTAAAGTAACTGGATATCATTCTCAACCAGGGTTGTTTCGCTAGAGCATTCACATTTTACATAAGGCTATTAGTGTTATCGTTGTGCGATTGTCGGATCGCCTGCGTTAGTATTGTACATTATTTAAGCGGCTTTATCGATTCTTTTAAAGCGTTAAAAGATTTAAACCCCCAAGCCAACTTGTACCTGGTAAATTTTAATTCAGAAGAATTGCATATTTTAAAGGTGCAAATTCGAAAATCCACTTAGAATTTAAGTTTTTCTACTTTCAACTCTATTATACTCCATCTGAATTTGATTACTCGGTTAAATCTCTTTTAACGTTAATAGCCGTAGACAAATTGATCAACCTATTTCGTCCTTCATGGAACTCGTCAGTACGGCGAATGAAAGGAAAAATGAGAGAGCAGAAATGAAAATCGATGTTAGT
>JAQFYT010003068.1:0-11475 GCA_034694925.1 Ceratophysella denticulata
CGGCAGAAGTTTTTTTTACCAAGTCCGGCAAAAAAGTCTGGCATTTTTGCATTAAAAATCCGGCGCTTTATTATTAAGCCTTTTTCATGACTCTGTGGTATTTAAGCAATATGTTGATATATTTAACCCTAGCTTAATTCAAACGGATATTTTATTTCTTTAAAATTTTAAAGAAACAACAAATCTGTTTGTGAACATCACCTAAATTTATTGAATTACTAGAGTGAATACTACGCAAACCATTTCATTCCGAAGCAAGCAAATGGAGCTAAACAAAATGAGCTAAATACTAGGATCTAACCACATAAGGAGCTAACGATTGTAGGAGCTAAACAATATGAGCTTAAAACGAAGGAGCATAGCATATAAGGAGCTAACTAATATTGGAGCTAAAATATAATCCAAGCCGCGGAATTCCGACATATGTGGCGGCCCCGGAAGCAGAATTTATTTTGTCCTGCGTTCAGCAAAAAAATCCCAGGTTAGCATCTGAGATTGATTTTGTAAGGTTAGGTTAGGTTTTCCGAAACGCTCGAAAGCTTACGAACTCTTGTTATGTTAGATTAGGTTAGGTTAGATTCTGAGATTCATTCTATGTAAAGTCTAGTTCCTTTACAATACAAGAGGGCTACACGCTACACGCACCAGCTGCACTACGACTACGGGCTAAGGACGACTGGGAGCCGGATATCCGAGCTCGAAATCGCCCATTTGTCGGAATGAATAAACGACCATAGCCCGAAACAAAGTATTGCTATAACGCGTATATGCTTATTACTATAACCGAATTATGTAATTATGTGGAAGTTTAAATAAATCACTGTATTAATGTGGAAGTTTAAATAAATCACCTCCAAAAATTTTTTTTTGCTATGAATGTGGGAATTAGACTAACAAGGGACTCCAAATTAATTCTCTTATAACCTAATCTTAGTTATACTCCTAGGTGTACTCATTTCAATAAAGTTAGTTTACTAACTGCTGAAGGCAAGAAAAATTAGAATGAATTAAAATTAAATTAAGAAGAATTTGCTCAATAAAATATAGCAAACCATCTTTATAACCTAACTTAACATATCAAAAATAAACTCACAAATTGTGATTATATTCAGGTTAATGGTATGTTAGGTTGGGTTTTCGAGGACATAACTATTCCGCCTTTCAATGTATGTACATTTCCATGGTACACGTTCATAAACATTTCATTATACTTTATTCAAACGCCTTTCGAATATTTTCGGTTAAAACTTATAAATCTATTAAGTAATGTCCGCAGGTCCCTGTGTTTTCATCAACTCCAAGTGTAAGTTATAAAAATATTATGGTCTGAAATCTAAAACGTCAATTTCCCAATAATTTAACTTAATTTTACATATTAGGTAGTACATACCGTAATGCTACTACTACGGGAAGCATTAGCATTGTGAATTTAACAAAGCCACTGTGTTATTGACAAATCTTCAATTACCTACCCGCCTTATGTTTACTACATGAGATTCGCAAATTTTTTATGCGTCTGACTTTACGTGTCTGGAACACTGATATCGATATCCGATATGAGCCAGTCTTCACGGAATCATGTTAACAACCTGCTTTTACCCGTTTAATGGTGTTGTTCGTTGTTCTTAAATCTTAACTTTTAATTATGAACATTTATATGAAACACTACATGATTGGATCTTAACTTAATGACTTTCATAATAAATTACGTGCACTAGGCACGTAAAAGTTGTGAAACGCACAGACATACAGAGGTACAACATAACAACAAGAAAACGAAATAAAAGCATAAATAAATGAAAATGACGTAAAGTCATTCAACTTGGAAAATGAAAAATTTAAAGCTTTAAACCTGAATTGAACCGAGGTTTAAAGGGTTCGGATTGGCACATAGCAGAATATATACCTATACACACTTAGATTTAGTTTGCTTAACAGATAGTAATATGAGCCTCCAAAAACACGTCTTTTTAGTCAGGGGCTTCTGCGGAAATTAATGAGTCGAACAAATATATAATAGCTTTTTTACAGATGAATAAATTGTCCGCTGGATGCAAACAACACCTGCTCAGTTTTTTTGGAAGTGCTTTTGTTTTTACATGGGCTCATTCATGAATCAGTTTTTCCCAAAACATTTTTTTTACATTTAACCTTTCCTGTGTCCATGTTTATGATTTTATTATAATCCAGTACGGGCTTATGGGGAAAGTATGCAATTTTAATTTGTGGTGTGTCTGTACGTCTGTCCGTCGATAAAAAGGATCGACCATATTATTAGTTCAAAAACTTGTACTGACCACACCACCATTTCGTCAAGAAAACTATCTTAAAGTTACACTAATGCCGTAGTATGGCAAAAGTTTGTAACGATGCAGCGTCAAGCTATTTATGTAATCATTGGTTATTACAAGTGGTTACAGGTTGCATTACAATGGACTCTTTGCAGCATATTAGCGCGGCGACGGAAGATCTGATCAGTGACTAAGAGTTTATACGAATTATACATATTTTCTACAAAATATATGTTCGACGACGGCATGTGAATGCTTTAAGCAGCCGTAGACAGGCACCTGATTAATGTTCCGAAACTTGGTTAGGCATGTAACAATGGTGTGTACTAGGCTACTACAACATTTATTGCTCGAACCTGACCACTACTGGACTGGGTTGACCATTATTTGCTCCATTGGCAATATTCGTGTTCTTATGTATTCCAGTGATGAGCCAAAAGCCCATCAAATTGAGCTTGTGAAAAGAAACCGCGAAATGACTTGAAGACCTGAAACCTGATGACATGACATGTTCTGCCCTCGAAACATTCATCTTTATTCTCAATTACCCCGTCTCCAACCCCCCTTTTATTTGATTGACAACCTCAGTCATTCACATCTTTCAAATTATATACCCAGTTTCACTCGACACCCTTTGGTTATCGCCGTACTTTTTCCATGAACTCTCCTGAACTCAACAGACCGAAGATTTCACTGGCACCCTGCATTTTCCAATGGAATAATTATAATTACATGTTCTCAGGCTCATCTTCAGATATATTTTGTAATCCTACAAAAGAAAAGTGACGGGTTATATTCGTTACTTGCAGATAATGCATTTTAATGGTCAATTCCGACTTGGATATTTAATATTACATGGGACATATCTAAATAGTCAAAATCATAAACCCCTAAAATCGTGATAAAGTCTAAACATAAATAGCCAACGACCGAAGCAGCCAAGAAACCTCAGTTCTACCTGCGCAGGCTGAATTACCTGCTCAATTTGCTTCATTGTGCAGGCTTGGCATCATCATTAGATGGTGACTGGCCAGGCATCTCATTATCTGTTTAAATAAAGTACCGTAAATTACGATATGCGATTTATCCGAAACTTGCATGGCGAATTAATATTCAAAATTATCCGGCGAAATTGACCTGTAACTCAATCCTCCTTGTAAAAATAAACGACAGAATGCTTCCCCATGACTCTTTAACCCTAGGGGAAAATTCGTAGTTTTGAGTAAATTAGTGCCGTTTTATCGTAAGAGCATTATCCCCAGAAGCATGCCGTAGCTAATTAGTCCTAAGAATTATGCACAAATTTCCGTAAGTCGACGAACTCCGGTGGAAAATCATTTGTTTACGTCGCCACCTTAGTCGTTACCTTACCCTGCCCTGAGTCAGCTCGGCACCCAGAAGCATTTACCAGGAAATTGGTATTGTAATTATTCATACCTTTTATGACATAGCATTAGAATTTACTGCCAACCGACCACGCTAAGATGTATCTGTGAGTATGATTACTTGAATATGTACTTAAATTGAAATTAAATATCTGTCATACGGCGTGGGATGAACGTACGCGTGTAGACCAAGAAATGAAATCACTGAATTCCGTGAGAAATAAAGGAACACAGTGAAAACATGACAAATTCAAAAAAATTAAGTACTTACCTAGTACCTATGGTTTAATTTAACCCTTCACTGACCTACCTGAGTAAATAATCATCATTCGGAACCTCCTTTCATCACCTGGAACCTTCAAATGCCACAGAACCTTAAGCCGCGCACGGTTTCGTGACACCCTGTACATTGCACACTGAAAACCCTGACTTGAAGTTCAAACTACTGTATGTTAACTACATCTCCACGTGCACGCGTACAATGGGCATTAATTAATTTAGTATGCAAACCGTAGGGACACTGCAACATTGTGCATTCGGACAAGTGCAAATGCGGTTAACGACAAAGACAAGAAATTGTTGAAATGCATGCATAATTAAAAGTTTTATTTAATCTATAGGAATTTAATTTATTACTCAAATACACGTGAGAGACAGGGAATGATTAATACTCCCCTCTTGTTGGGAAAATGCTTGGCTAATGAGAAGGCAGATGACTTACAGGTGTGCCTGTTGTGTCCAGTCAGGTAAATCGAATTGTATAAAATGCAAAATTCATATGTTAGGGTTCGGATATTAAATTATACCCGAGACGGCTAATTTGTATCGAATACAGGTGTATGCATTTAAATTAAACAAGTAAATCGAAGGTTTAGAAAACACAATTAAACGGTTTTCGGTTTGCTTAATAATGTCAACCAATTCCATCATGTATGTTTAGGATCAGAGACCGATAAAAGCCAATGTCTGAATTGTATGTTTGACAGGCGGAATACTAGAAAACCCAAGATAACAAAACTCAATTAAATCACAATTTATGAGCGTATTTTGGTTATGTTAAGTTATTTTAGAACGATTGTCTTTTTATATTTTATTGAACAAATTTTAATAATTTTTCTTGGCTTCGGCAGTGTAATAGACTAACCCAACCCTCTTTAACTGGGTACGTATAGCTTGGATAACTAAGATTAAGCTATGTAAGAATTAATTTGGAGCTCAGTCTAACTGACACATTAATTTTAATGTATTATTTCGGTCTCTGGTCGTATATAGCGTCATATTATTTGTTCCATCTCAGTGATTAAATACATTTCTGAACAGTAACATAACAAATACCTACTGCATTTATATAATACCAACGTGTACAAAGTTGAAGAATCAAACCCGAGATCCAGTATTGGTTTATCTAACATAAAACTGCAATTTCCTAATGAGGGCGCAAAATTAAACCAGTCTAGTCTCATCTATCTCGGCTATAACTCATTTTCTGGAAATCAACTTTTATATCGGAGACTCAATACTTTTACAATTACTACTGAAGAAGCTGTGTAGTAACGCGCGTGTAAACCCGGGGTCGCCTACTTATTTACTAATCTCAATATACCTACAATGGAAACGTGATACCTACGTTAGAAAAAAGTATGCGATCACGGTATCACACGCTACGTTGACGCTCCGAAAGCTTTCAATTACGAACGTGCACGGAATAGCAAATCAAGTAAAGATGAAATAAAACTGGATGATATATGAAGCTCTGCCTTTTGAGATTCAATTATTTTTGACTGTAAGCCGATGGTTAAGTGATGTGATCTGTCAAAAGTGTCAATGGTTTGCGGGGGTATTGGTATTGGGTTGGGATGGACAATAAGAAGATGCTCCACAGCTGCAAAAATCCACAAGTCCACCTGGTTCTCTTTTGGTTGTAATTGACCAGACCACTTGGCTCGGTACACTCGAAAAACCTGTTGATTTTCATATTGTGAGTACGTAAAACAAGAATATTGAGAATAATCTCGTGTTCAAAACTGGATTTTACTTATGTTTTTTTTTTGAAAAATAAAAAGAAGAAGATTTAAGAGTTTAACTCTGGTTTTGTTGACCCAATACTCACTTTCACTTTCTTCAGAGAAGGGGTTCAACGAGTTTGTGGTTCAGACTTTTGGGGTTTGCCTAAAGCTTAGATATTCGATATTCCATATACTCGTTCACTAAATAGACCTCTAATACTATAGAACTTATTCTCATGCAATTATCAGGTATTTTACCCGTGTAATTTTCCATTGATTCCACGGTATTATCACGCCTAGCATGTAATTTTATACCCGGGACCAATTATTACCTCCGGGCAAGATCACGTTTATCCAGCTAAACATTCAATTCAGCTTTTGGTCTGTCAAACTGGATATGTTAAGATCAGAGCAAGACACCGGCCAATGCCACAAATGTATGTTTGAAAGGCGGAATACTCTGCAACCTAACCTAACATAGCTTAACCTGAATTTAATCACAATTTATGAGTGTATTTTGGCTTTTGGCTAGGTTAAGCTAGATCAGTACGATTATTAATTATATTTTATTGAACAAATTTTGTCAATTTTTCTTGGCTTCAGCAGTTTTATTAAACTAAACTAACCTTGTTAAAATGGGTATATTCTAGTTTGTATAACTATACGGTTAGGTTATGAAAAAATTGGAGATCGGCTAATATGCTTACTAATTTTAATATATATTGTTTCGGGCTGTTGTCGTTTTTTCATTTCGCCCAATAGGCCATTTCGGGCTCGAATCCTAACGAAACCACAATAAATGCATTTTGTATTCTACAATGTATTTGCCGAATACAAATTTTAAAATGTAACTATATAAATGTCAATTATAAATCATAGGTTTATTTTCGAGAATTTTAGATTTGTCGCAAGTTACTTCGACGGGTACGACCTACTGCGTTTTGAGATTTCTATAGCTTTTGTATAGGTTAGGTTATCTAAAATCGAGCTTTACTGGGGGTTTCAACCTAACCTAATCTGACATTTTATAAACTAACCAGAGATATATGCATACCTATAGGCTCTTTAAACGCGGTAGGTCGTTCTCAAAAATTGAACCCTTATAAATTTAATTTTAATGTATTTAAATAACTATATTTTGTCAATTTCCCAAACATTACGAGGTATGGACTACATACCCACCAAATTTCAAATCAGAAGAATAGTCTTAATGGTAATTTCTTGTCGTGCGCAGTACTTGTAAATCTCATTCTCATTAAATTTGCTGATAATTCCTGCCTTGTTATTGTTTTGCATGCATTCTATTATATTCCATTATCCATACACTGGAATAATTCGTCCTTTGTCTAACTCCATTGTATTGTGTTTTGTATTCCAGTAGCAAAATGTACGGTAAACTCATATCCCTAGTCGTGATTGGATTAATTATTAATTATAAATGCACATTTTATTTACTGCATCCAACTCTGCACGCGGAAATCAAAATCAAGCTTTCGCCTGAATGAACCGAGTTGAATTGAATGAAAGGAATTTTCATTCAAAATATTGAATATAGCCAACCCAGTCAGTAGACACTTTTCCAAAGTCATTAGTCATCCCCCGTTGTCAGCACATCAAGAAATTACGTTCTGGGGACAGAGCACGAATGTACGATTTACGAGGAATTGATGCAAAACTGTGAACAAGTACATGTGTTTGTAGCTGAGCCGGCTTGCTGTATGCATTATGCCTCCTGGTTATATTATTTTAATTTTTCCTCAATCTTTTTTTTTTTGCATTTTTTTGTCCCATGCCCTGGCACGAGACACGTAATTGTAATTGTAATGAAATAACAAACTATCTTCCTATGCATAATTTTATTTACCTGTCTACGAGGCGAACACTATGGTTCTCATGTCTCTTCACTTCGACACAAAGTATGATTATACTATTGTGAATTATAATCAACCACTCCAAACTGTCATACCCACAGACGCTCAATAATCTCCTAATCTTAATCTTGTCCCACTTTGTACGTTTTTGATGCATAAATTAATACGAGGAAGATGAGTAAATTTAAGATTATATTAGCAAGTTCATGTGTAAAGTTTTTAATACTTTCGTGTAAATCGTAGAAGTCTTGGCTTTAGTCCGCGTCTTAAGGCTTTTCGCTTAAGGCTGCTAGTGTTAGTTATTATGTACAAAACGATGCTACCGTTTGCATGACGTTGGAACGCTAACTGCTAATGATATTACCTGGTTCAATTAATAGACAAGACTGGTGATAAATTTTACACATAAAATGGACTGATTCATGCAAAATTTTAGACCTCAATCAATTAACGAGATTAGTATGTTTCCAACATCTCGAATTCACGAATTGTTGTGTTATTACTTTAACAAGATTTGTTTTTTTTTACATAATTAAACAGGGATTTATTTAAACTTCCACATTATTACATTATTTTACGTTGGTGACAAGACTTGTTGCGAGTCTTTTCTAGCTACGGTCATATCGGTAAGCCGTTTGGTAAGTGAATTCAGAATAAACTGCCTGGCGTACGGGGATTGCATGTGAAAGACCATTTTACTTTGTATGTTATTATTGTATAATTTAATAAGAGAAGGTGTGGATGTGGAAGAAATGCTTATAAATAATTACTTGGTTTTTTTACATAAAAAAGTAATAATAGATGCGCCATACGTTATATTGGTCTTCGTCTAGCCTGACGTCTGACACTTACACGTCAAGTCAAGTCAATATATTCAAAATTTCAACTGGAGACGTGTACAGCGTGCAGACTAACAGAATGACATAAACAAAAATTATGATCCACTTCAGCTCAATTTGTTCACAAAAGTACCGGCAATAAAAAATTTAGAATACATAGAAGATACCAGAAACAACAACGTCGCAATGTTTTGAAATCGCATCTTCGTAATTACGTATGTCTGACAGATGTGAAATGCGAATAGTATATTTCGTATTTTCCATGCTTGTGATTCATTTACTAATGCACATACATTTTTTTTTTGGTTTTATGGGCCATAAGCCATAAGCCATAAAAAATGTGATGTAAGTAATAATCGTAATCTTATACCCGGTTTTAACCATGAACCATGGCTAATTAATTCATTCAGAACAAGAAAAATGTAAGAAATGTAAGAAAACAGTGGTAAACAGTCGGAATTTTCATACAACGGCGTATTACATAGTGTTATGCTAGGTATTCTATGACCTCAGCTCGAACTGAAATTCAGTCCAGCAGGTGTGTTGTTGTACACACGTCGTACGCTAAGCCAATTACTAAAATCCCGACATGGCAATTATTCGGTGAAGTAGGTACTAATAAAATGAGATCATAATTCCATGAATTGGTGCTAGTGTTAAGTAAATTGCTTGTTAAAAGTTGTTACAAATTACGATTACGATTAGCAATAGTATATTTGTACATATGTACATAGTTATCCTAGCACGTGAGGCGTTGAGTCGTAATAAATACGCAGTACAATACAACCTACTACACGTCCAATTCAATTCAAGTATTTGTCAGGTTATTTTTATGAGATGTAGATTCAGCGCCTACTGTATTAAAGGTTCGGGGCTCCGCGAAAGTCCAAATCGAGTAGGTGCTGGTAGATTACAATATTTTTGGGCAACTTTAAAGTCCAAATCGAGTAGGTGCTGGTAGATTACAATATTTTTGGGCAACTTTATTAGCCGGGTTAGTCCAGAGGGGATTTATGCTATGGGTTT
Organism: Ceratophysella denticulata; assembly: GCA_034694925.1. NCBI lineage: Eukaryota > Metazoa > Arthropoda > Collembola > Poduromorpha > Hypogastruridae > Ceratophysella > Ceratophysella denticulata. Next base: position 9,419 of record JAQFYT010003068.1, read on the forward strand.
GGTTAGTACCATAGCTTAAGTTCTGTCTGTCCGTGTATTCACATTCCAAAACAAAACACCTGCTCAAAATAGAGTGCGACTTAAGTAACCTGAAATGCTAAAATTCAAACGGCATCATCGCTTTTTAGAAAACAGTAAACCTGACGCTATTTTCATATTTTCAAATTTGACGGTATCTAGTTTATTCAAAATGCAACGACTACACGACTACATCGCTTACAGTTGACTATGAATTCGACATGCGGCAATGTCGCTGGATAACTACTTCTATATGTTTCGTTCATTGTTTATTAGCAATGCCACGAGAATAGCGCCTAAATTCAAAATTTGAGAATATAACTTAGCTTAAACATGCTTAAACTCGAATTTTCTCTCAAACGTTTTGCGCGACATTGTAAAAACGGTCAAATTGAAGAAAAATGTATTGTCTATACGTATCTAAACTTAAATTTTCTCCTGGACGCTCTTTGCGTGTTGAAGTTGAAAGCTGCCGTAGTTCGGAAATCTGTGTGTCCAATCCCTAGAATCCACTCCCCAATTAGCGTTCCTAGGTTCTAGGGAGTTATATAAATACATGTATTTATTTATTTGGTTGCGGGAGGGCCTGGGGATGAAGAAGGGTAGGGGTAGGAGGCTCCAAAGTATCTCTCAAGGACCTTGACGGGAAACTCAAGTTTAATAATTACCTACCTCAGAGAGAAAAAAGTTAATGTAATGGACATGTAAACTATTTTATCACCTCAAATCTTCTCAAGGCTTTTGTTACAGAAGAGGTATATTTATCCTATCTCCACTTTTTATCTCTGTCTGTATTCAAATGAATACGAAATGAATGTCCTTTTCACTTTGTGAATGAAGTCAAATAAAATGAACATTATGGATTATGGACGGTCCAGTCCAGCAGGCCAGGCTCACCGGTCTCAAATCCAGTTTCACAAATTTACAATTGGCCTAGCCAAAATGATATCTAGGGAATGAATAAATTGGTTCTACGAAATTTGCACGCAGGCGGATAGCGACCGTTTGTGGAAATTCATTGAAATGTGATGCAGTTATGATATGAACTACCACTGCACTTATAAATGCTGTACATAATTTTTAAATGCTTATAAAACATAAGTAACACATTTGGTATATATATGGCGGTACCAAATACCGATACCGCCAGATACGATAACTCATGACATGACCTACTGCCTGACCATTTACTTTTAGAGAAAAAATGTTCCCACCGAAGTTGCCCAGCTTGATACTTTCCACAACGTTTGTTCAGGTAATTTCTTGCTAAATCTCAAGGTTCAAGAGTTACTGGAAACATCATGACTGAAATTTTAAAAAATCGAGTTTTACGCTGTTTAGACAGTTTTAATCGTGAACTTTGACACCTAGCAAAGACTAATTTAATGCAAAAATTGTGGGGAATATTTGGATGGACAACCTGTGGCCAGTAAACAAAACATAACAGACATAATAATATGTACAATGTTATGTCAATCGGACACAGCTGATCTAACTTCATTTACCAATAGTTATTTATTTTGCTGGAATGCATGTAATTTGAACGGTGTATAATTTCTGAAAGTTTATCCAGATTATCAGCTCTGATCGTACATTATTGTTTTGTGAACATGTACCTATACAATAATGTAATATACCTATACATATATTGTTCATATTTAAATTTTTAAAACCAAATTTTATGTCAAAATCATTCGACAACCCAACCTTCCACGTCGAATTGTCGCGCTTAAGTTCAGCATTAATATTTAAAGAAATACCGGCACGACTGTCCTCAAGGTGTGGGAGTCTTATCTTGGCTTGACCAGCCTGAAAAACGTGAATATACGTTTGGCAAAATTGTGAATATTTTTTTAATACTTGTCCTTGACTCGGCTCTTAAAATTGGACAACAATTTGAAGTTTGATCCGACCCCATACTGCAAATTCCAAATGACTGACCAATGACCAAACTGCATCGAGAAACTCATCACTATATTCAGAAATGGTATAAAAAATCATAAAAAATCACACATCACACCTTTGACGGTCATAAAACT
>JAQFYT010003069.1:0-11473 GCA_034694925.1 Ceratophysella denticulata
CGCACATCTGTTTTTCATGAATTTTTACTTAGTTAAGATTTAAGATTATATTTTCTCCTGTAGATATTAGAAATTTTGTTCAAACCGTGTAGCTGTTTGTTCATTTTGCCGAATCCCGGCCCGAACGCCGATTAATGTTAAGATCAATAGCAAATTACGAATCAGAAATTAATTTAAGTGTATCTTTGCAAATCTATGCAAATCAATACCCCCAGAATAATTTGCAGAATCGTCTTGCCAGCAGCAACGAGCGTAAAATTCCATTTGTTTACTATAACGACGTCTTCACGATGAAATATACCATTATGTTACCATAAGGTTACCATAACCCCTGCCTACGCCCACCATTGCCATGGGTGTATTTAATGTTTGTAAACAAAACAAATGATCGGGCAAATTTTTATCCAAGAGGTTTCCTCAATTAAATTTTTTTCTTTACGCGAATTTTTTGACTGAATCTCTGATCTTTCAAACGAGCATACGTGTCCTACTTGAAAGAACCCAAACCAAAACTTGAACCATGGGATTTGATTTGGCGTATGTGTTTGCTGGATTTGTGGGAGGTGAGGTAGCCTTCGCCTGTGACAGTTTTTATAAACGACCTCCACCGGAAGAAGAAACCCTTGTTCAGAAAATCGGGTTTTATGCTGGTACTTGGAGTTTATGTGCCGTGGCTGGACTGGTGGTCGGCGTACTCTACGATGGAAAACTCTTCTAAAATAAAGGTACGTCTAGAAATCTATTCATACTTCAATAAAGTGATTTAATTTTACTTAGAATCCTTTTCCATATGTTGGTATTGAACATTTATGTATTTTAATTTATCGTTTCCGGTCTTTTGAACTGGTGTCTTTTGGACTTGGGCTTTTGGACTTGTGTCTTAAGTTGTAAAGATCAAAATTCGAAGAGACCGCACGTCGAAAAGACCAAAGTCGAAAAGACCAAAAGTCGAAAAGACTCAAAGTCGAAAAGACCCAAAGTCGAAAAGACCAAAGTCGAAAAGACCAAAAGTCGAAAAGACCAAAAGTCGAAAAGACACAAAGTCGAAAAGACCAAAGTCGAAAAGACCGAAAGTCGAAAAGACCGAAAGTCGAAAAGACCGAAAGTCGAAAAGACCGAAAGTTGAAAGACCGAAAGTCGAAAAGACCAAAGTCGAAAAGACCAAAGTCGAAAAGACCAAAGTCGAAAAGACCAAAGTCGAAAAGACCAAGGTCGAAAAGACCAAAGTCGAAAAGACCAAAGTCGAAAAGACCAAAGTCGAAAAGACCAAAGTCGAAAAGGCCAAAGTCGAAAAGACCAAAGTCGAAAAGACCAAAGTCGAAAAGACCGAGAGTCGAAAAGACCAAAGTTGAAAAGACCGCAAGTCGAAAAGACCAAAGTTGAAAAGACCGCAAGTCGAAAAGACCAACGTTCAAAAAACCGCAAGTTCAACAGACCGCAAGTTTAAACGACCTCAAGTTCAAAAGACCGTAAACCTAATTTGGTTTAATTTATCACAAATCACAACGCATTTCAGTGACTAATGTTAGTTTTAGTGTGTCGACCGACTCATCGATGGAAACTTCTTCTGAAAGCTACGTATATATGTAAAACAACTTTAATATAGTGACTTAAGTTTGACTCCTAATGTTGATAAGGTTGGCTAACGGCAGCCTTATCAAATGTGCCGGCTCGCGCGGTGGCTAACGGCGGCCTCATCAAATGTGCCGGCGAGGTCGCGAGGTGGCTAACGGCGGCCTCATCAAATGTGCCGAAATATTTTTGGGGCAACACAAGAGAGGGGGTCCACGTCCCTTGCCCTGGGCACCTCATGACAAGGTACATGAGGTGGCAGACTGCTCTCTTTACATGTATACCTCGAATTCATGTGCAGAATTTAAATTTCAACACCTATGGCACTGCTATGGCTTTGATGACTTAAGGTAGGTATGCTCTGTTGATTTCAATTTTTAATTAATTAAATAATATTCAAAAGTGTAAGACTGGGTGTAGAAAGTAATGTTGATTTATTCGTTCTTTTTGCTCCGCTCAGCCCACAAAGTTATAATTAATTATAATAGCCCAAAAACTTAAAGTAATTTGATTAAAACAGAGTATTTAATAATAAAAATGAGATTACAGGTTAGAATATCATAATTAATTAGGAGAGAATTTGGATAATTCAAATCTATAACCAGAACGAACGTCTTTTGTTCAATTAACGTGTCCCCTTCAAATTCAAATCGAGACAAAAAAGGGAATTTTTATTATTTGAGGTTTGGTCAACTTATCTATGTATTTAGTTAAACCGTTAGTCCGACGACTTGATGTTTAAATCTTAACTAATTGTAGATAGGAATTAACACATGCAAAATCCGAGTAATTAACTCGAGCTAAGGTACTCATAATTAATATATTCTATTTAAAGCTACACCGAGCGAGCGTAGCTTGTGCAAAATATATGTTCGTCATAACATGTGCACAGTTACTGCAATTATATTCTCAAAATTAGCGTAAGATTTAGAATACTAAATACTAATTATGTTTTCGTTGGTGCAATTGGGTTTTCCAAATACAGAATAAGTGCAAATGTGAAGGAAGACAGGAGAAAGCACTAAGTGAGCCATTCAACTGCCTCACTAATACTTTTGTAGACTAAATCGGTGGATCGAATGCGTTTTCTTAGCGTTAAAGCGTCACCGGATTCAGGTATGATTTCAGTGCTTTGGAAAACGTATACGATCTAGCGGCCGAATTCTAAAACTCTGAAGCTACATTAGTTAAATAATTGTGCATTTGTGCTTGTGCATAGATACGATAGTAATTATAAGTGAGTGCAGACGAAGTAAGGTACGTTTTTTTATTTAGGTCCATGCAGTGCATTGTGTGAAAGGTGGAGAAATTTGAGTAATGTGATATAGCGGCCAATTGGCCTCAGGGAAGGATTTGAGAAAAGAGACTTAAATGCACTTGAAGTGGGCAATAAAGCGTGAGAAGAGTTACTGCACATTATAGTGAAATATTTAGTTGGGCCACGACTTTTGACTAATTGGTGCAGGTGAGGTATCGCCGCCTTTGTGTAATGTAATAAGGTACCGCTCGAGAAAGGCATGTGAAAGCGAAGGAGAAAGTGCACAAGACAGGTGAAAGTGAAAGGCTTTGGTTCTGGAGAATTAGGGCGAAATATCATTAGCGAGAAATATCGCAGTTAAGCATGAAACGTCATCGTACTGAAATTCGCCAAGTTAATTTTCGCCCTAATTCGCAGCTACGGTTAAGTGCTCAGTTTAAGGGACTAACTATTCAGAATTCGAACTTCGAACGTTTCGCCTTGAATCGGTTCGTTAATTTGGCGTCGTTTCCTTAAACGGATCTCAGCGGATTTAGAAATTTGCTTAAAAATTAAGTATAGATCAAATTAGAAGACAGATCAAGGAGAAACGTTAGTAATTCCGGATATTAACTAACTTCCTACTGATTTGACTAGTAAACTAACTAGACTATTTCCTAATTAATATTCAAAATTCAGCCTATTTAACTCCATGCAAATCCTAATTCTCTATTTAAATAGGTAGGTATACAATTTCCTTTGATAAATACAGAGTAATAGTTACAATTTACAATAATTAATAGTTATAATTCCTTAACTAATTTGGAATGTGGTTCATTCCATTTGAGTGGACCGCTCGACTCTCCTTGAAGGCATTCTTCTGCGACAATTTGACAATCTTGAAGGAATTTCTGCCACCAAGACATATACCACATAGCTACCATTGTAGACCACATAGTACCAACACCAAAGTCACCATTTTCGAGTACATAACACATACTGAAAATCTTCAAATTCAGTATATTTGAAGAACGAATGCAGCCGGCCGAACACAAAATAACATAAACTTATTTTTTTTGGTATTTCACTGCTGAACAGGTGGTAATTGTAGAATTATTCAATTCAGTAACAATGAATTAATTCTAATTAATTGTCAGTCACGTATTGGCACTGTTCTCCGGTCACCGGTCATCCGGTCACCCTGCTGCTGCTGATGTCAAGTAGTCTTAAAAGTATTTTAGTCTGCCTACAGATTCGCCCTTGCGTCCATTATCACACTGGTTCTCAGATACGAAGCACCCCTCATTTGTTCAAACCCAAAAATTCAATTGCAATTCCAAATTCACATTATAACTAAAATCATGCATTAGTCAGGTGTACAAGTATTTTGAGAATTCTTCTGATTTCTGTTACCGTCAGTAAAACTCGATCTGTGCTGTGTGCAAAGAGGTTAAGGTGGTCTGAGCTTTGTTCAAAAGTTCAATTTTCAATGTTCAGTCCGCCGAAGAACTTTGTAAAGTTAATTAATTGAAGATTATATATTTAAGTAGTCAAAGAAGCGGAGAATAAGATGAAGATGAAGAAAGTGCCGAAAAGTGGCTGAGTTTTTTTTATAATTCCTTGTCCCTGGGCTGCAGAGCTCCAAATCGAACAAAGAAGAAAATAACAAAAATGGCATAGGCACAGGGAAATACGACCCTGGACACCACGTCAATCATCTTAGCTACGCCGATCGGGTTCTCAACCATCCGCCGACGAAAATGCTGGAAACCCCAAAATAGAATTATGTAATTAGTATTCAATATCGTGCTGGTAATTTTGGTATTTAGCCAAGGTCCGTACTTGTTGCGTGTTGGGGGTGCAAGTGTTGTTGACGGGGTGGGTGGTGGGGGAGGATTTGCAGGTGGTACATGCCACAATCTCGGTGGGACGAGCTGCGCTTCCTCCCGGTCCCACGGGAGATGACCCGAGAGCGTTGAATTCCTCTGCCTTGCTCAGCTATAGAAATAAAATCAGTATATGAATTAGGCTATGAAATTGTATAACCAATGCAAGCTGTCACATACCTCATTTGGGCGTTTTCGGCCAATGTAATTCACAAAAACGAATTCTATGAGGGATGCATAGATGAAGAACATGGAGAATCCATCCCAGATATTCATGGCCGTCAAGTCTGAGACCACCGGGAGCGTCGCGCGGAAGCTATTGCTGTAAAAACAAACATATCCAAATGTTACGGTTCAGATATAATCATGGTTCTGTTATAACCGAACCGGTTCATATATAATATTGAATGCGGGTTTTGCCAATTAAACACCATTACTAACCATTAGTCATAAGCTAATCAGAATTAGTTAATTATAGAATTCGGACCAGAATTTACCGCTCTTTCTAATCGTGAACTCCTTAGCATTGCTAACCTGCTGCAGCATTGTCAAATTACCCGTTAATTGGAAACCCTCCAAGACTCGTCAGAGTCATTTGACTTTTTCAGAACGAATAAATATTCTGAACTTAAAACTAATTACACCATTGAAAAGAGCGCTAAATTCCGGTTCAGATTCAATGATTATCAATTTTGAATTTCTTTGATTAATGGTACTTAATTGGCGAAAACCGTACACAATATTATATACGAACCCGTTAGGTTATAACAGAACCAAGATTATCCGAACCGTAACACATATACAATTAACTTAAGGTTGGATTAACGAACTAAAAACTCGCGCGTTAGCTAATGGGAAGTATACAGAAGTTTGGTAAATGGAAGTTTAAACGTGGTTTATTACGAAATAAAGTACGAAGTCAAGTTTTTTATTAAGGAAATCTGCCGTAAACTTTGTGAAACCTAAGTGAAAGCACGGAGTGAAAGTTGAGTGAAAGTGGTGGCAGATGGCAGCGGGGGATCAGGAGTAGTCTCACGTACCTAGTTGTGAAGAAGTTGAGCATAGTGGTGACGCCGAGCATGATTCTGGCCGGAACGGCATTCCACTCGAGCCAGAAAGTGATGAAGGAGGATGTTACGAGAATAATGTCAGGGATGAAGACGGTGGTGAAGTAAAAAGCACGGTCTCGATTGAATTCCAGCTCCACGTTCAGACAACTGTAGTTCCCTGTCACCAGAGAAACATGAACAAAAACATTCCAGAAATAATATGTTCGAAGTATGATCAGAATATCAGAAATATAAAATATGAAATACTATCAGAGCTCCTAACATAATCGTACCTCTCTCGTGCAGAGACTCTTCACAATCATCCGTCTTGTTCTTGGCCAGGTAGGCATTGAGCTGACTGAGATTCTTGGATTTTCGGAGCGTACCTTTATTGTTGTCCCCGTCCCAGGCGAAGAGAAGACGGTCTTTTTCATACGACACTACAAAAAGTACAATATTTATGATTTTTTTACGAGTTGAAGTTATACAGAAGCTTATTCAATCAAAATACATTGCTTTATTTCGACGCAGTGCGTGCGTACAAGCCATTAAATAATATTTTTTTTAAATCTTGAGTTATAAATCAGTTTTTAACTCCACAAATAGATTGAATTTGTTTAAGGCGAAAGCTAGTACGGAGAAACTACGGAGAAAGTTAGCCACTCGAAACTATTTGCACATTAGGTTAGCGTGCGTGGAAGTGAGCAATTTCTTAAGAACCTTGATCAATCAATTTACTTTTAGATTAAATGACTAGTAGCTATTAACACGAGTCGCACGAGGGATCTAAGGTTCCGGGCTGTCTATTTCCATACCCTACATGGCATTTGCAACTAAAATTTAAATATATAAATAAAGTCAATTTGCAATATTTTAGGTTAGGTTAAGCCCAAGCAGGGTTAGGTTGGGGAATGCTACATGTTGAATGCCATAAAAATGTACACTGTAGTTGAAAATGGTAATGTAGGATTTGGAAATATGCTTCCTGGCTGCCTGTTTCAGTAATGGTTAGGTTTTACGCGGTCTACACCAGTAGATCGCGCATTATGGCGCCTATGCTTTAGTGACTTTACCTTAAAACTAGTCTATCGCCTGGGTATAGTAGATCGCAGATTGCTCTTTGAGTGTGCAGAAGTAATATGAGCTATGAAGCAGGCCTAATTTTAAAACAATCCTCCAACGTTATTTTGGACGTTTAAGGGCTCGTTGGAATTCGCACAAACTGTTACTTAATCCTCGGGTTAGTATGTCTTCCAGAACCGCTCGAAAGCGGCCTTTTGGAAAATGTATTCCGGAAGTACCTACATTTTAAAAAGATCATACTAACCCGAGGTTTATGGTCACACCGATTCTGGTTCCAATGAGCACTTTTTTGTGAAGGTGCTTTAATTCGTTTCGGCGGAGTAGCGTTTCCGCCGAACCCGTTTTTGGGATTCGGCGCAGTGTGGCAAAGAGTTGGTTGTGGTTGGGTTGGGTCTGCCTGAGCATTCCAAATTCCAAGCATGAGCCGCGCCGCAACCGCTACCTCGTATCAGAGAATCTCACATAAGCTACTGGAAGGCCTCGTTAAACGCACAGTGGACACTTTAAGGTCGTGTTGCATTCAGGATGCGGTCTAGCAGTAGTACATTGTAGATTATAGACCACACATGTCGCAGGTAAACGACACCCTAGACACCGCGGAAGGACCATCAAGCCCGCATGAATATTCAAGCCTGTTTGTGTGATAGAGAGTGACACTATGGTACAGTATTTGGAGACTTACCGCTCTCAATGGCGAAATTACAGTGGGGATCATCGAAAGGGAAGTAAGGGAGGTCTCCCTTACAGGCCAGAATGAGATGGCGTCTGAAAATAAGAAGAAAGTACTTGAGTTTTTTTTTTAGAAAAAAGAGCGAAAAAAGTCGTTCCATCTCGGAAATTGAAGTGAGCTTGTGTCGGAAGTTGAAGTCTGGGGACGAGGAATGAATAATGGAGGTGCGGGTCGTAAAGATGTTAGTTAATAGGGAGAGAGGCTAGAAGGCGGAGGGTTCATAAATAATAACGGAGTCCATTACCACAACAAGAATATACTCATACCACCCAGCAGCCTCAGTCTTGGCTTGGGTCACATAGTACATACAACTAAACTCCTTGACTTGGAAATGAGGCTTTTGGCCAGAAAATACAGTTCTTTCGATCTCTCCAAGAAGAGTGGGACAAAGTCATATTGCCTGACGTCTGGCCAATATGAGGCTCCAGAGTTTCCATCAAGGAACGAAGGACGAGTTAAGGCTGTGTCGCACAATTTAAGATTACCGCATAATTGGGAAGATTACAAATTGCTATAAATGAAATAACGTCCGTGATTTCGGCGTAGAATTTCAAAGTTCATTTCATAGTTCCATCAAGGAACGGTGACTTAAGGCTGTATGACACAATTCTAAATTCCCACAACATTAAAAATGGCATTAATTTTTCCGCTAACTTTCGTAGACACACTAAAATTGCACGTGAGATAAATCTTGAACAGCGAAAATCATATTTTAATCAATCCGGATTAAGGCTGTGCAACAAAATTTGAAATACTTTTGCTAATTGAATAAATTCCAGCTTATAAGGTGATACTGGTCTCCGTGTATAATTTTCAATTTTGCAAAGACTTGAATGCGCTTTGATACGGCCGTTAGCTGCGGTTAGGTACTAACCGATTTGGCTCGATGAGATTTGCATTTTGAAATACAGCCTTAAATGTCAATTATCAATAGTGTACAGTGGTGTTATGGCATTTGCCTTTATGAAACATCACGAAGCGCCAACGTGGAATCGAAATTAGTTCTTGGTAGTTATAGTGTATCCATAACGTAGCATTACCAATTTGGGCCCGAATTTGAATTTAGTAGTACAACCTTAAGACAAACGACGAGCTACGGAGACGGAAGTGCAGACACGGAAATGGGCCAAGACTCAGTGGCCTGCTGGCCAAGACAGGCTCAAGTGCATTGCAGTAGTAGTGGAGTGTTAATGGTGGGACCGTGTACCAGGCACTATTTCTGGAGAAAGCACTTATCAGATACAAGAGAAAGTCTGAATGGCCTGACATTACCCCAATGCTTTCTCCAATGGAATGAGAATGGAAGAATAGAACAGACGGCTCAATGCCGATCTAATTACGTATATGATGGTTGTCTTCTTATGGGCATACTAATGGGTTGCGTGACAAGGGAGCCGAATTATGCAGATTGGCTCCTCATTCCGCACAATTGGCTCAAACGAGGAAAAGCTATGTCCGTCGTCACTTCGTTGGTGCAGAAATGAGCCCAGGCTCAGATGTAATAATAAATCAAGAGAAATAAACCTGATTTACAGCAGTTTAGGACCAGAAACTATGATAAAGCATCGATCGACGTTTCATACAGAGGACAAGGAATCATCTCATAGGAATTTTCTGGTCTAAAAACGCATTGTAATCGATATTCTTATTATCACAAACATATGAAATAGATCCAGAGTGAATTATAGTGTATGCTATTGAAATAGCTGGGTATTTCTGTTATTTACGATGCTTGAATTCGACAGTGCCTACAGTATTGAAACTAGCTTAAATAACTCTCTAAATTCCATGAAACATTGAGACGTACCGGGTAATGCAAGCAATGATTGATTCTGCCTTCAATCTGAATTGTGTTATGAAATGTGTGAATATGGCTTAAAAGTTAGAACAGAACCAATAATCGAAAAAGAAAACTTACGAACAATAATGAACGAAACATTGGTTTTTCCTGTTGACATTTCACACTGGTGAGGACAGCGTTTTAATGTTATATTTCCAAAATAACACTCGGCGTTAATGCTTCCAACAATACTATTAACTTATTACACTGAAAATTTGGATGGTATTACAAGATTTGGATAAATTTCAGATATACACAATTGCGATGGACAATAACGGTATCGGCAGAATCTTTGTGATCTATGACTGGTGGACTATAAATATCGCGTTGAGGCATAACTAATCCTAGTTTCTGATATATTACAATTACAGCTCGAATCTTTACTGCACGCAGAATATGCAAATTGGAGAATTTAAGGTCAAAGGCATCGATTCCGATTGCAAATAATTGGTCTGCGTGCTATTTGAAGAAATAATATAACCTCTGATAGGTTATGTTTCGAAAGTTTCGACCGCAATCCAGCGTAGCATTGCCTAACCTAACAATCTGTTTAGAACCCTAAAACCTCAGAAAATCGCGTAACCCGCATATAAAAAAATGTAAATTGCTTCAGAAGAATTTACATAAGGAAAACGTCCCAGAACCAAGGATAGCTGGGAGTGAGGGCGGTGGCTCTGTGCGATTGAGAGGTATTGATCCGAGAGTTACAATTGGGTCAGTTGACAACACACAAGGAAAATTTCCACCTCCACCTCTGCCTTCTTTGGCCTTTCCCGGCTCAACTCTGCCCCAGCCTGCCTCTCGGTTCCTACCTGTCTTTTCCTGGAAGAGCTTAGCATTATTATATACGAATCCTGGATAGGCTGTACAAATATATATCCTGTTATGCCATGCCAAATGCCAAAACAACGGAACCTGCGAATAAGCTCTTTTCTGATTTCCCTGTGTACTTTCTTCAGGAGAAAAGAGAAAGTGGCTGCTACTGCTACTGCCTGAAACAACAACCCTGTACACGTATGAGCAACGAAGAACCTAAAATAATATAGGTAACGTAACTGTATAACATATAGAACACATGCCTTGGACGGAATCGACCCAATTAGAGACCCACAGAGATACCATCTCACAAAACAACCAAATGAAATCAACTAATCAAGTTTCTATGTATAGCCTAGCCGGACCAAACTAAATTCATAAATTAACTAACAACTGACAAATCCGATTTTCATTCCAAAAACATCCATCCAATCCATTTAAAACCAAAACCATGACACGATGGATGGAGTATATTCTCATTCTGACGTTTGAATTTTAATGATTGATAGACCAGCCTTACACCTACCTGCACAGCTAATAAGAGAAGTTAGCTGCGGGTGTCTGCTGAGCGAGCAGATTGAAAGTTTGAAAGCATGTTACACGGCTAGGTCTCATTGTCAGTCTGCTTTTTGCAACATTTTTGGAATTTTCGAAATTTTATTTGATTAAAACAAGATGACCGACCATGAAATTCAAAGAACTTGAAATTCCAACGTTTAGCGGTTGCGGGAAAAGCTACTAGCTTTACAAAATGCTATCATAATCCGTTGAGAGGCAAAGGCTTAATTTGAGTGCGCAGCAAGCGTTTCTGGAAAATTCTTCAGGATGAAATTCTTAACATAACCACATATTTCAAAATCCCGCTCCAAAATACCTATGCATTCATTCGGCTAGCCCGGCTCTACCATACCGTCGTGAAACCTCTCGGCCAAAAATCACATTTGATTTGCCTTTATTAATACTTTAATACAAAGTTTAGATATGCTTAACGCACCGCCACACGAAAGATAATTCAATTCTAACTAAAACTGTGACTCCCCCACGACGTGTCAATGAGATAAAAGCCAATTCAGGAAATCCTGGAAAACTATTTTTGATGAATACCTTAAACCGGTAGGTACCTAGGTACAAAATGCACCTGAATAGGCTCAAACGAGCGTGAAGCAAGCAAATGCACATATGGTTTAAGGGCCTTTCTTATGTTGTTTAGTCCATGCTGAATACACGTAATACTCTAATTACCTCTCTACAGTTAATATT
>JAQFYT010003070.1:0-11470 GCA_034694925.1 Ceratophysella denticulata
TTTCAGCAGGGTTCACGAAAGCTAGCTGAAAGTTCCAACTTTCAGCTAGCAACTTTCAGCTCAGTTCACACCGACAACTATGACCTGCTTTCTTTCATCATTATTTTACAATTTAAAAACTAAACTATTTAATCCGTAATAGCTTATCTAAATAGTTTTTTTTTTATTAAATCCACTGAAAATGGAGCGGATTCCTGAGCCAGGAATTGACCTCGAGAGGAGTCAGCGGACTGTACAACAACTATTGGATTATATACGTTTTCAGAATGGTAATAATTATTGCAATTATTTGATTTACATAGTTAGACAGGATGCGACTTATTAAACAATAATTTAACAGGGGAGCCGTCCATAATCGCAGAAAGTTTAAAATTGCAGCGCACTCAAAATCGCAGCAGTCAAAATCACAGCATTAAAAATCGCAGCACCCTCAAAATTGCAGCCTAGCCCTAACAAATAGTAATGTTAAATCAAATAGTAATGTGCCAGTTAGGTTAGTTTACTGGCAATAACAAAGAGGCATGTTAAGTTTCGTTAGGTTAGGTTGGGTTACTGGTATTAACTACTTAATTGTACACTACCCCTGCGATTTTGAATGCTGCTTTTATTATTACGCTGACATTTTGAATGTTGCGATTATGACTGCTGCGATTATGACGGTGCTGCGATTTTGAATGCTCCGATTTAGAACTTTCTGCGATTATAGACCCAACCCATTCAATAGCTGATCCATTGGAAGTGACTGCGTTTAACACTTATTTTCAACATTGAAATAGGGTTTTTTCAGGTATATTGTCCTACGTTTAACTTTCTTGAATCTAAAGCTATCATCCTAGGCTATTTATACCTACATGGTTTAATATTGTATAGTATAATGTTAATTTTTACAGGAAATCAATTACCTGAAGAAGTTTCACGTATTCTAAATCTGAATTATACCTTTGATGAATTAAGTTGTCAAGGCGGAGATGGTAATAACACCAACAATGTTAGTGGTAAGTTTAAATATAATAAACACCTCCTAAAATCCATAGACATCGTTTTTTAAAAGCACCACTAATAAGACAGATTGCAATTCTAACTCATATTAATTTTTAGAATCTGTACAAAGTTCAGCCGAAATTGAAATTGTGACGGAGCAGCAGAGCTTAATTCAAATTCCACCCAGTCACCTGAACATAGCTGAATTAAACTATGTTTCCACGGCAAATTCAACGAATGAAATCATATGTGCACGTTGTAAAGTAATCTTTCCAAACCTCATGGAACTGAGTAAACATTCCCTTATTCACTGTAAACTGAATTTAACTCGCCTCCCTGTCGCAACACCAGAAAAGAAGTTCAAGAAACCTCGTTCCGGTGTCAAAATATATGAATTTGAGAACATGTTTCATTGCGGAGCCTGTGAGGAGCGATTTACTTCTCGAGGCAAGGGCCTGACTCACTGGAAACGCGTTCATTTTGGAGAAAACGAACCTGAATTATTCAAGTGTTTGACATGCGGAAAGGTGCTAAGTTCAAATGCTACTTTACGTCAACACGTTCGCGGTGTCCATGCTGCTGCTGAAAATCAATCAAGTCATCTCTGTGCAATTTGTGGGCAGGAGTTTAGGCTCGAGAGATACCTCAAGAAACACGTGGCATATGTCCATGTTCGGGAAAAGAGTTTCCGGTGCAGCTACTGCCCAGCTGCCTTTGTGAATTCACACAGTTTGACGGCTCACGTGGATCGACATTTGAGAAAGAATGAACAACAGTGTCCCTACTGTGGAATTCTTCAGAGTCAAACTAATATCAAAAGTCATATTGAATTCATACACGAAGGAAAGCGGCTCAAATGTAATTTTTGTGATGAACTTTTTAGTAGTGCAGCGAGCGTCAGAACACATTTCCATGTCAAACATCCAGAGAAATCTGACTTCAGCTCCGTTCGTGAAGTGATCACACCGGTCAAGATTGACCTTTTAGCGTCGGCAGAGGTCAACATGTCGTCAGGTCATATTAATATTGATGTACAGAATCTCAGTGAATTCGAAAACCCTGGTAATAGTTTTGCTGTGGAAATCGAATTACAAAGTTCACAGGAATATGACGAATCGTCTGAAACTCAGAGGAATTCGAAATCAGAAATCATTCCCAAAAGACAATGTACGATTTGCTTTAAATTCTATACACATCTCGAAGCCCATCACATCACGGCTCATTCAACAAAGTCACAGTTCAAGTGCAAGTTTTGTGAACGTGATTTCAAGGCATACTCATCCCTGCACTCACATGTTCGGTGGTTTCATTTATTACGATCTGGTAAACTCCAAGTGACACAAAGTAAAACGAAGCCTAGAAATAGAAGTGGTAGACTTGTGTGTCTGCTCTGTAACGTGAGTTTTACTAAACGAATCCCTTACAAAATTCATATGCAGAGGCATGGGAAAGATCCGGATTACCGTGCTATTCCGCGAAAACGCGTTCAGCGTCTGGGTGAATCGGAAGATGCAGATAAAAATAACCCAAAAGTTAAATCTTCGTTAATGTGGCAGATTAAACCTCCGTTCTCACTTCTGGATTGTCCATATGATAGTTGTCCATTGAGCTTCACTGGGATTCATCATCTCCGGGTGCACCTCAAAGCTGCACATCCGGATTTTAGTGGCTATGCCGAAAAATTCCGTGGTAACGAGGAGACAGACAATACTGATGAGTCCAGGAAGTCCCCGTGTCCCACATGTGGAAAATTAATATTTTGGTGTAATTTGAAACGACACATTAGTCAAGTGCACCGAGGAGAACGAGACTTCCATTGCTCCGTGTGTGACAAGTCATTTCATCAAAAAACTGCACTGGAATTTCATGAAACCACAAAGCGACATAGGGAAATGCAGAATCAGAGCAGAGCGAGAGAAAATGTAATTATGATAGTAGAAACAATTTAAATGAAGTTGGTTGTATATAATTAAGTTTGTCAAAATAGTGACAAATAGAAATTACTTACACGATGGCACCTTTGTTGATGGCGATTGGTTATCACTCACATTATATTTCAATTACAAAACCTCAGAAGATTCAGAAAAACGTATGCGATCTCGGGTCGCGGAATCATCTGCCACGAAATAATTGTATTTGCAAGTTATATATGTATGAGCAAAACCTGTGCCAATCATGTACCCATCAGTAATATTCAATGAAATAAAGGGACCTACTGGTTTCCAAGTCTGCCAGACCATACGGTATATTGCGGACTATAAACCCCCCAATTTAATTTTTTAATATGTATGAGCAAAAAATGTCAATTTTTGGCGTTTGGCTTTCATACATCATACTTTGACTGATTTGATTAATTTTTATTGTTCATATTCTTTTTCCACTATATTGGCTTCATTTTATTATTATTCAAGAATTGTAAAGTGCAAAATTATGCTACCATATAAATATTGATTACAATATTAATGCATGTTTGTAAGTGCGGTAGGTAATTGAAATACTTATGTGTAGTTACACCGGCAAGACATTTAATTTCGGCGGAATGCTAGCTCGTGTATACCATCGTTTTAAATGTATAGGTGCATCGTTTTAAATGATTTTAAAGCGGCTGAAAGGCGATTTATTTATAAATATGTCTAAAATAAGTTTTTGCTAGGCCAGCATGGAGCAGAAGAATATCTGCTCTTTTTGAACCAATTATCTAAAGTCGTCCGTATTTTCCAGCTATCCTAAACCCTAATCTTACCTAACTTAGCTTGGTTATTTTATGAAAAATATTTCGGGCTTCTACCATAATAGCACATACACGGAGTCTCCGTGTTAGTAGAATAACCGAAGTGGATCCATACTTTATGCGGACTATTAGGATGGGCAAAGTCCATATAAGATGCTCCATTGCAAAAGACGCTAAACTCATCGCTAAACCTAAGATTAGAATAATAAAAATAACCCCAAGCTTGGTGTCCAATGCTTGTTGTACTTCAGTGGTCGTCATGAGTGAATTATCAAGTTCATTCCTAGTTTTTGCCTTGTAAACAGACTCCCAAACGTGGTAAATTCCTGAACTGATCAATTGAGCCATTCGTCGATGAATAAAGCCGCCTGCCCAAAATGGAATTTCCCAGCAATATGAATGTGGGAGAAACTTGGCAGTGCCTTCCATTAAGTTTCCTTTCCGTCCAGCTAATGCCTGAAAACCCGCCACTTCTTCGATGGATCCTACAAATGCTGTTGTACCGCACTTTAATAGTTGCGCTAAAGCGTCTTCTTCATACTCAAACATGCGCGTTCGTTGTGTTATGTCATCATAAAAACTTAAGAGTCCATCTCTTATTATTTCTGGTCTTTCAGCTTCACCCGTTAAACTCCAACTCTTGACGAAATTAATGTACTCCAATAATTCGGAACAACTCCCAAGCCAAGTGCCCATCATACTCTGTCCAACAGTGTCAATAATTCTACCTTCTTTGAGTCTTCTCGGAACAAGCAAATCCTTAGCTGGCAGTGCAATAAGCGTGAAATTGTTCAGTTGACTAAGTTTCTCGTATGGAATACTGCCAGGCAGTGTTAGAATCATGTCCCGTGTGATTATTGATTTGTAGAAGTTTCCCAGAGCGAGACAAAGTAATGATAACAAGACAAACACGAGCTTGGCGATGAAATTTAAGCGCCGGGCGTATTGTCCGCTCCCGAAAGTTTCCAACAGAATCGAAGTACAGTATGTTATCAAAGTAACTGCCGTAGAAATTACATGCGAGTTCCTTAAATTTGACTCAAGTTTGACAAGTAATAAGAAAATGAGACAAAACATCGCAATCGAGAGCATTATCCAGGTAGGTTTGTCCAACGGATAGAAATAGAGCGTTAGCGGGGCCGAATTATGGAATCCGTGACACGTCAGGAAATTGAAATAACTTTCACCGGTTACGTAGAAGGCTGATCCCACACCACGACTTGTCCTACGTGTCCATATACGCCTATCTTGCATATTACCCAATTTCAAATCATATCTCATTCCTGGAAAATCTCTGTACTGTGAAAACCTATTATTCGGGAAGAAACTATAATTGCGATTTTGTGAAGTAGGATTGTAATCATTCAGACCCGTGTTAGAAAAATTAAAACTTTTTGACATGTTCCCAGAAACTTTTTCAAATAAAATTGCTTGATTCATACGAATGAAATTTATTCGTTTCCTGAAGCGCTGATAGTAGTTACGAAATGTCATGTGTTGAATACCTTGAAATGCGGGATGTTGGGCTAAAATGAAAATTTGAACTTCAATTCGAAATTTGATTGTAAGAGTACGCAAGTTTTTGTCTTCTCCGTCAAGGTTTTCGTAAGGCGAAATAGTGCATGAGACAAAAGACACGATATCGCGACCATCGGTAATCGCACCCTTTGCCTTTTTATCCATTGAAGCACGACATGTTTTACTAGGGCAATTCACGTTAACATATACCGTATATCTATCATCACCGGATAATGCTTCCTTGGAGATACAATGAAGACAAATTTATTCCATTTTTTACATAGTTAATTGTTCTGACCCAATTTGGCTTCTGTAGCTGAATAGGAAATATTGAATATCACGGGTTTCAAGCACAAAATATTGAAATAATAAATCTGCTCTATACGAATCACGCTTTCTTCCGGTCGAATCTTCTTCCAGGACATAAATAACTAGGCAGCTTATGTCCAATTATTGTCATATGCGGGCTTAGAACAAAACGGGGCATAACACATCATACTCCGAACATTCAAGGCTTCCGAATATGTGAAAATTTGACGGTAGTACAAACACCTGAATCGAGCAAATGACTCTATTCCTAAATATGTCAAAATCGAGTGGAATATAAGTAAAATTCCCAGCTTTGTCTGGGAACAGATATTTTGCTTCTTTTCTTGAATCCGAAATAATAAATGGGTATTTAAATTGTCCAATTTCTTCAATTTTCTCAAGAACTTTCACATTGGACATTACAGTCACCAAATTCCGTCAACCATTCTGCCAGGTCAAGTTTTCTGAAACAGGATGCTAGAGTTTGCAGGTTGAACAAATGCAGGAATAATGTCAAGTTCAGTAGTAAAACTTCCATAGTTTGTCCTGTACAGGTTAGGTTAGGTTTACATTCGAGCGATAAATTCAGTCAAGACACATATATTGCAGAGAGTCTCAATGTATTGACCAAATCGAAGTTGGCTAGAGAGATAACAAAATCAACTACAAAGACGAAATAAGCATTTACTCAACTAAAATCTCCGTTATGCCCACTTTAGGATTTTCTCACATTGGAAAATGGATTTTGAAGTTGTTCACAAACATCTACCTAGTCAAATTTCTATGCTTGATTTGCAATACCAAGTGCACATGACTGAAGGTTATCGACGTAAATAGTTGAATAATACGGTTAATCAATACAAAGCCACAACCAGAATTTCTCCAGTTTCAGTCACATGAATGCCATCCACAGTAGGATTTGCATTCAAATTCAATTAAACAATCGCTCACCTAAAATCAACCTAAACGGGGGCTCAGTTCCAACTCAGACCGCCAGGTTTACGTAGTCTTAATTAATTGCGGACGAACGACAATGTTTTAAATTACGTGAATAGTTCACTCTTTAGTAGTTCTCTTTTTTTCGTAGAGTCGTAGATAAAAAGGCATTTCGCTTTCTCTTTCACTACTGAGACAAGGTTCCTTACTGCCCGTTGGCTTCTCTGGGTTTAATTTCCTGACTGGGATTTTGACTTCCTCTTCAGTGAAATCAATCACAGATGCTTGGCTTGTGCTTGTGCAGCCAATCTCCGTTCATTTCATTTACTATAAGACTAGTTGGTGTATAGTATATTCCTGTATGCCAGATTTCAAATACATATTTGTATGTATTACAATTTTGAGATCAGACAATGACAATTCCCATTGTTTATTCCTTGGCTATATCCAAAACCTACAGATTCACGGTCAAATTAGCGAAATCCTATTTGCCGAAACAAAAAAAAATTCAATTTTTTTCGCCATATTGGAAAAATTAGAAATCCAATTTTTGAACGTACATAATGGCGAAATAAAAAAATCTAAGGTTTTGTTTGGCCCATAATGGCGAAATGACAAAAAGTATTATAATACAAGAGTGTAGTTACTGGTAGTCTGGAACACACAAGATAACTTTGTAAATCCAGTTTTGAAACCTAAATATTTTAAACCTACTGCTGTACTTTTTACAATTATCAATCATAAAGTAATTCATCCTACGGTAGCGCTTCTTCTGAAGTCCTGGCAATCCACCTGAAGCGTTTATCTTAGCGATTCCGCTTTCAGTTTCATTTTGCAAAATTTGGTTTGTGTGTTACGTGTTTTCCCTTGTTCCAGCGGTTCTTTCCTTGCGTCCACGTTGAGTTTTTGTTGATAAGCGACGCTTGACAAGTTTCCCTTTGATCACAGGAATAATACTCACTACCGTTATATACCTTTCTACGTGAATATGTGTAGCCGCAATACGAAAGCTTGAATGTTTGCTTGTTCTTACAACTGCTCACGTATAAAATATTATTGATGCCATGTTTAAACTAATGAAACAATTACGCCCAGTCAATAATGCACGGTCAAACTTTGATGGCCCTATTGAAGTATGGCCCTGTCCAGAAAAAGGTAGAAAAAAATAAGAAAAAGGTCGTCGCATCGTATTTGCATATTGCAGTAGATCGACTGTTGCCTACAGTTTTGGCGAAACTCAATTTCATCCAACTAAAACATTGGCGAAAAAATATTTCGCCATATTGGATAAATCGAAAAAAATTAAAATCCTAAAAGCTTCGCCAATCAGGATTTCGCGAATTTGACCGACCACCCGCATTCACGGTAAAATTAGCGAAATCCTATTTGGCGAAACAAAAACAATAAAAAAATTTCCCCATATTGGTAAAATTAGAAATTCACTTTTCGCCAATCAGGATTTCGCGAATTTGACCGACCACCAACCTACATGGTATTTCTAACCAGGGCCCAGTCAACTTCTAATAATTATTGCTGTGATCGCAATAGTTAGTTGTAAGCCAAGCCTTTGTTGTAAACGTGGTGTAGGTTTTGGAAATATGCTTCCTGGCTGCTTGCAGGAGTCGAAACCTGCCTACTGTACAACTCGTCATTCCAAAGCGCCTCCAAAAATCTCCTGTATACTTACTAAATATTCAATATTCAATACACGAGATACAATGAAGAAGATCAAACCTTTCCAACAATTATGGGCATATCCGAAATCCAAGCCTTAAAAACGTACTCTATTTATTCACTTAATTAGATTTTAAAACTTATCATATTAGATTGGCTCATCCAAATGTACATAGATAAACATATTACCACAGAGTATACTTTGTTGTGTATTTAAATAATAACTTCAAAACCCGACACTGTCAACTCAGACTCGAGCGAAAGTGTCTCCAAAAATTACGTGTAATTGTACACAATAGAACTTCCTAATCCTAGTTATTGACATACTTCAAAATCTACAACTTATGTACATACCTACCATTTGTACGGTTGTAATTATTTTAAAAACATGCAGACCACAAATATCCCCTCATAGACTGATTCACCAAAATAATTCTTTTTTCCTTACGCACTATTGTCCTTACTTTTTACAGTTTAAATTACGCGAATTATGAACACCAAGCCAATCTAAAATTATTGATGCCAAAGAGCATGCCTTATTTACAAGTAAATAGTTGAATATTACCTTCCTTATCGAGCGTATCGAGAACTCGGACATTACTAGGGTTTAGGGTATGAATGAGTAAATACCAGGAATGATCACGTTCTTAATAGGTAATTAATTAGTTACGTTTACATTTACATATTTATGCTTATTCAGTTCAATATCATTTTTTGTCCTTCAAATATTCGACTTTTGTATATATGAGTTCATGGAACTTAAGAATATAAAAAGAATCATTGGAGCTTCTAAAGAAAACAATTTTTTGGCTGACATGAATTAAAAATTATGAGCCGGGATTTGGAAGCCAAAGGTTCTGGGGTCAAGACGGAGAAGGGCTTCGGAAAGGTCCGTTTGTTGGCTGAGAAGAGAGTTGAGCTGGTGATGATTGAGGGTTTCGCCGTGGTGGTGCATGGAATGATGACTGGAGCCATTGTGACCGTTGGACATTGGGTTTCCGCGATGCAGGTCACTGTGTTGCTGTTGTTGTTGTTGCTGAGCCAAATGATTCCCGAGACTCTCGACAAGGCTATTCATGTTCCCGTTCGTGCCCAGCCCGCCGCTCGCATTCACACTCGAGCGGTCCATGTTGCCCACGACGGCGAGGCGGAGTGCTTCCGCGGCCTGGGTCCGGATCAAAGCTTCCGCCATTTCCTGTCCATGCATCTGCCCACCCCCACTCCCCTGGAATGAGTGGTCGTGAATGAGATTCCGGAGATCGGCCTGGGAGTGACCGTGTCCGCCGCCGTGACCATGACCTAGCATAGCCGCCATTTTCATGGCAGCCTGCTCCGCGGCTTGATACTTTCCGGAAGGCCCGTTCTCGGCTGCGTTCAGGAGTGCGGGGCCAGAGTGCTGGGGATGGTGAAGGTGCGGGTCAACCCTCATGCCTGAGAGGACGGAGGAAATGTTGGTTTTCTCACCGTGATGATGTCCGGTCATTTTGTCATAGGCCTCGTACTTCTCCATGGCATTGACATAGTCCTTCCGTCCCAGATTTCCAGGGTTTTGACCCGAACTCGGCTCAACGGTTGAGTTATTGTTATTATTGGCATTTGTGGGGTTCGTGGTTCCAGGTGAGGTGTTGTTATTGTTGGGTGTATTAGTGCTGTTGTTCGTGATTCGGGCGTCGAGCGGGGAGTTGACAGGGCTGGGGAGGGACATGCGAGTGTGCTGGAGAGCAGTTGGGTGAGGATGTCCAGAAGGATTCGTGTCGAGCGGGAAGCTAAGATGACCAGACGACTCAGAGCCCGACGGAGACGGCGGCAACGGCAAGAGAGAGCCCAAAGATTGACCCTAGAATAAATTAAAAAATCTAAAATTAATTGAATGCATCACCCAAATACCCGAAGATTTAAATAAAATTCTTACTTGAGATAAGTTTCCAAATGGATGCCCGCCGGCTTGAGCCATGGCCGAAATGGCGGCTGCCGTCAAGACATTTTCTCGCTCACGCCGCTCTGCAGCGGCTCGACTCAAAACATACTGAGCTGCAAACTGATGTTTGGGGTCCATTCTCATTTGTTCCATATGGGTCAGGAGTCCTGTGCAAATTAAAACCATTTTTTAAAAATTAAGTTTGCATTTTCAAAAAAAAAAATGTCGGTAGCATTTTGAAATCTCACCAGACTCATGAGTAAAAACAGCTTGGCAGACGGAACACGGCCACATGCGGAGGGATGTGGTGAGCTGAGCCGTTTCGGGATGACAGGTAAGATGTTTACGCAGACTTCCTTCGTTCACATAGTGTTTTCCGCAGATTGGACAGGGATGATTGGCAGTTCGTCTCTTGGCTGCACAAAAATAAAATTATAAAAATTGCATTAGGCTTGCAATTTGCGTCACTAATTCGTGAATATCCTATTTGAGATAATACTCACTCGCAACACCGGAAGCATTTGGGTCCTTGTGAGTATGTTTCATGTGCTCCATGAGTGCCTCTCCGCCGAGGAAGAGCTTGTGACAGATTGGACATGTGACGGCGTTGGGACCTCCGATTAGGGCAGCATGCTGCTATTAACAGAACCAACGGCATTTCATTAGTAAACCAGATTCAATCAATTCTTAAGTGTACACGATATTGTAGGCAGGCAAAGCAATTAATAAAGCTTTTTTTAAATGGTTTCTATTGTTCTAGTAATTTGTTTCATTTTTCATTTCATTAAATTATGTAACCATTCCGTGTTCCGTGCAAATGGAAAATAAAAAATCTAATTCGTAACACAGGTAAAAGTTGAAACAAAATCACCCTTGACTTGACCAAAAGAAACCAGCAACCAGCCAGCATACCAGTGTGTAGTGTGCGTGATTGGGCTCAATTTTTTTCACTAAGCAGCGTTCTGCCGCCGTCTCAGATTAATTTCACAAAAAGCCCTGTGTATATGAGGGGATCCCAAGAGAGAAAATGCTCAAATGCTCTCATTCTTTTCCTATACGGTAATCTCTCAGAATTAAATCATGTTTAGCCTTCATTAAAAACTAAAAAGGCGTAGGCTTTTGTTTCCTTCTGAACCCAATGGAGCTCAGAAGAGAGCCCAGCCCAAATCTAATTTGAAGCTGGAAACAATCAAATCTCGACATGAGCATGTGAAACATAAATGAGCATTAGTAATAAGTCGGAAGGTAATTTAGGAAATTAAAAATGGAAATATATAAACGTGACATGAAAAAACAGAATCTGCCAAAAAAGACTTGTGCAATAAATCTGCATGGCAGTAAATTTGATTTTAGTCAGGTTAGGTTAGGTTAAAACGTTAGCGGACGAGATTGATCCGTTCTAC
>JAQFYT010003071.1:0-11468 GCA_034694925.1 Ceratophysella denticulata
ACTAACCTAACCTTTGGAATTATAGACCAATTTTACTTATTGCAGCATTCCATTTTCCTATTGCAAAAGTCTTCTTTATTATGGCATATTCTATTTTTTCATGGCATCGAAACACGCCTCCCCAGACCAATTTATCTATTAACTATTATTCAGAACTTTTTTAAAAATTGTAACATAAAATCATGCGGCGCAGAACTAAGTATTTAATGTGTAGTTTTTACGATATTAAATTTTATTAGGTACTTAGCTTTCTTTCAAAATACACTCGCAAGACTAAGTTTGCATTCATATTTCTGGGCTGCATATTTTCAAACTGATCAGTTCAGAATAGACGTACTGTTACTTTGACATGGATTCGCCCCTTTTATAGGTTAGGTTAGTTGTTCTGAAATATCTACCCCTCGGGCCCAATGCCTGCATTTCGAATAACTAAAACCGAATCTCGTCCCCCAACGTTTTAACCTAACCTAACCAAACCAGAATTAATTATTAATGTTACCCACGTGCGAGATAACTGGCAAAAAGATGTGGCATGTGTGGCTCTCCATAAGAAAACACTGGGCCTCTTCTGAACTGGTGGTTTTGAGTTTGGAAATATGCTTCCGGGCTACAAGTTTGGCTAATATGAGAAATTTTTCCGACAATGCAAGGGCAGGTCGAAAAGTAATGAGATAAGTTGCGATAACGACATTTCCGGAGTAGTTTGAAAATATTTCAAATGCACAAAATCTGACACACTTCTCAACTCCGGATAACTCTGGATTGGAAATACCTTAATAGTCTAAAAATTTAAGTTTGTTATTTAATGTTGTTGCCATAATAAACCCAAAATTTCAGGCAGAAATGATAATACATTAGAAATCCTGTCTTATTTTTTGATTTTTAAAGTCTAATACAAGCCTATGTTCGGTTACTGTACCTGGCGAGTTTCTGAATAGTATGTTTTAGTTTAAAATTAATATGTATCTTTTACTGGCGTGTAATATCTTGAGTAAGCTAATGTAAAGTCCGTAACAGAACCAAGGTCAGGGATGACGAGACATTGGAATTATTTACTCCTAAATAGCACCAAAGCAATTAACAACCCGAAATTCAAATATACTTTTTAATACAAATTCACGAATCAACTTGAGGTACTACTTATTATACTAAAAGTTGTATTTACGAAAGTATTTACTGAGTATCTGGAAGCAAGACCTGCTGAACTGTAACTTGGGTATCTAGTTTAAAAAGAAATGAATTGTATATTTAAATGGCGTGGAATGTCATAAGGAGTCGACTGTTGAATCCGTAACTGACCCAAAGCCAGGCTGATTAGACATTGTAATTACTTTAATATACAGATAGCACCGCATCAATTAATATTCGGATATGCAAATATATTTGCTAGAAATTAGCACATCAATTTGGCATATTAAACTAAAAGTCGTATTTCCAAAAGTATCTCCGGAGTCCACGGTACACTTGTGCGTATGGAATGGAATTGTATGAAGAATATCCTCATGGCCCTGTCATGTAATCGGTGTTATTGTTGTTTTTCTTCAACAAACAGGGGTTTCGGAAAAGCCTGAAGTGAGCCTTTGTGTAACATGTATTACACGCTCTCCATGCCCATTGTCCTCTTGTCTGTCGTGTCTCCGCTCAAGACTCGCCTTTGACATGAGCCCCTTACCTGCCCACCTTGCCCTACTCCTGGAAGTCATCACATCACAATAAAATATCTGAATACGCGGAATACAGGTAGACGAGAGTGTCCGGTCATATAAAGCATAAGCTTTAAAGCTCCTGTCTTTTGGACATTGTGAATTTGGGCGTTTTTCCGACAACGTCTACACTGGTATTTATAGCGTTAGCACAAGAAATGCTTTATGCGATATATTGGGTCTAAGGTCAAGATCGCACACTGCACCTACTAATTATTATTTAGTGTTAGGTGATGCGTAATCAAATTTGCGCTTTGAACATTTAAATCATGTTCAAAGCGTAAATTTCTGCCTGAGAATTTAGCCAGGTCCAAATAACTGTGACATACTTGACAGTGATTGCTTTTGAGCAATTTGAACTGGGACTTTGCTGTTGAGGTGATATAGGATGAGTGCGTGATGCTATCTCGGACTCGGAGCACGGCATTTTTTTCCTTTATAGACCCGCCATAAAATAACTAACTGTTCTCCTGTATTAAGAAAGAAGTTTTTCAAATCCCACACGTAGTAGTGGGGTCACATCGTCCTCACCTCAATCCAACATACCTGATGCTCGACTTGACCTTATTAACCAATTTCACTGACAACAACAAGCACTAAATCTTATACACATGGCAATAAAACTCTGAAACCTCTCTCGTAGTAGGATTGAATTTACGATGAAATTGAGGTAGGTCACCTTACCTGAGAAACAGAGTACCTACCTAGTCTAATAGTAGGCAGGTAAAAGGTAGTTTTACCAATTTTAGGGTTTAGGTCAAATCTGTGATTTTGTTAATTTCAAACCTGTTTAAACTATTTTAATAAAGTACGACTAAATGTCACGGTTATGACTACACAGTTGCTGGATCTTTGTCTTGGATTCGGGCTGTGGTCGTATCGTAACGGGTAATTTCGAGCTCGGATCCTAGCACATAGCACAAACACTTGCATATTATGATTGGTTCAGCGCCACTTCTGTAATCTATAGTCTACATTTAGCTCATCGGAAAAATCAGACGAGACTTATTTTTAGAAATCGAGAATTCTTCTAAGACGTTACTAATGAGGCGACGGAGCACCCGCGGAGAGGGTGACAGATTCTATAGTGTACTACTCACTCTTGTTCTTGTTCATTTGGGACATAGCGTGTAGTTTGGGTTTGGGCAGAGGTCATGATACCTACACATAATACAATAACTGCCAATGAACAACAATACCTTGTTTTTACTCTCAATTGGAGGGTTACATTGTATCTATTACATGCTCAGAGGTATCCTCCTACTATATTTCGGTATTCGCCCTTGTCCCTCCGCACACCAGGAATTTCCACGCATCCCTCCCTCTTACCTTTTCACTCAACTTACTTTCAAGTATATCATGTGTCTGTCTGTCAATCACCCGCACTTTCATTTGGCGTGTGTGAGTGAAGCATACCTGCTATGTATTTGGTCCAGGTCCAAGTACTATGGACGAGGTACAGACAGGAGAAAATCTTGGGCTAAAAATATTGTTTTTCAGTTTTCCCTTATCTGCTACCTGCATGGATTACGCTTATTACATTTTTCTATGCATTTACTTGACTCTTGAATTAGAAATACATATAGGTATTACATGTAGATAATCGTTATTTGCATTTATTCAGCAGCGTTACTTCGCAAATGCGCGGACTAGCCGGAAATTCAGGGGTCAAACGGACTAACGTCAGTTGTACTTAAATATTCTAAGGTCGGGTTAGGTTAGATAACGCTCTCAGAGAGTAATGGAAGAAATTTAACCTAACATATCTCTAATTAAGAAAATTTGACGACTAAACAACGTCGGTGATACTAGCTTTGCAAAAATCATATTCAACTTACGAGCTTAATCTCGTAATATAGCTTATTTAAATTGTAGATATGTAGTTTTTCCGTTCGGTTTTCTAATTCATATACACTTACGTTTAAATGTCTGATATGCAGTTATTTCAACGGTTGACGGTAATTAGTACAGTAAATTATTCTTTGTTTACGAACTATTACGTAAATGAAGGCAAAATTTACTCTACTTGTACCAGTTGAGTCTGCATAAGCATAGCGGAAAAAACATAGCTGCCAAAAAAAAGCAAATAAAAACATAACAGGCACAAATAGGCACAAATATATACGAGTGCCTATATAATTTATGTGGCCTGACTTGACTTGATTTTGGTCAACCTAACCTAACATAATACAATGTGAGGTAACATCATATAACCTAGAATAATCTAAAATGTTTTGAACCCCACAAAATGTGAATGGTTCCCGATATCTTTTCTTTTAGCAGAGGTACGTTTTCTTCGAATCCCGGTCTCTACAATATACCTTGCTTTAGTAATATAACGAAATTAAATGATTTGTTTACGCATTATCCTCCGGATGCAATGTTAACATACCTATTCTAAAATCTGTTATCTCGAGGCAGAACGTCGAAGAGCGTGTGAACCAAGTAGCATTCAAAGTTTAAGAATACAACCTTATTGCAATTGTCACCTTGTGATGTGACGGATTTTTATGGTGATTTGACGTCAGTCAACTCAAGAAACCCTCAAAATCCCTCATTGCGGAACGTGTAAAATGTGAAACCCCAAAAAAGTTACACAACATAAGACTACGCGACGCGAAGGTTCAATCAAGTGTGGATTACCAAGTATTTTATTACCTGTTCCACCTCCTGTTTCTCCAAATAGGTTTTATATTTAGGCATAAAAATCACTTCTCATCACGCTAATCGCTGTAAATGTAAATGCCAATGTAGATACTCCATAGAGAGGGATCCATCCATACAATCCTAAAGTCACAAGTAATAAAGGTTGTCACAAGATTGCACTACAGAGTACACACTACACCTACATTGTCGATACATTGGGTTCTACCTTCTACCTACATGATCTGCACTTCCATTATTGGCCCTTATACAACAGGTAAAATTTTATATTGCTCTGTTTACTTATCCATAAAACAGGAGGTTTGGGGTAAACTGTGTTCAACTAGGCGGGGATGGTATTTCCGTGTAATGCATAGGTACCTACATAGTATATGTAGAAGTGCACATCATCATCGGGATCTGTAACGAATATCGGACAATTTGTTGGGACAAATAACGGTTCGAACGAATATTCGTTCTTCGACAAATTGGACCATATCATACATATAGCCTGAAAGAGGGAAATAAGGAAGGATCTTGGTTATTATAAAGTATTCAGATATATAGAAGAAAAGGCGAATAATTGAGCGGTGGACTAGTTAGATATGCATATTGCTGATAAACGAAAAATACACAAAGGTACCGGTTGAAAATTGTATACACATGTACCATCTGCAGCCCTTAGAGCCTACGCTGCATGTTGTGTTTACTCGAATCAAACTTGGTTAGGTTAAGTTGCTTAAACCACAATCCAGTTACAGCACATTCCGTAATCCAAGCTCCTCAATGATAATTATCGCAGGTAGTGTCAAATGCACCCGAGCGGCCCAATTTGTCGCGACGATAGATTTCCCCCATTGTCACCCAATAGTAGATATGAACTGTCGTAAAATGAATATAGAAATCTGAGAATGCTTGTCATTCTCATTCGCGACATTCGCTCTTCCTTTCTCGGTGTGGTGAAGTTACTGAGGTAGTGTCTACTTCTCTATCTCGTGCGGATTCGACTCATTGGCTTCTGACACGGATTGGCGAATAGCGAAGATATATGTTCCGTTTCGTGGGATGACACAATCGTTTTTTTTTCAAGACGCTTGCATGACGCTAACGTGAATTTAGGAGGTATTTCCAAAAGTTTAGCATCGGAATCGGAAATGGGTTTCATGGTCTGATTTTTTCGCAAATTTTCTGAACCAGCATTGGTGGTAGCTTTCACCAAATTTGCCAGATTGTCACCTGAGTGAACACCATGTGTATTGCCAAAACTCACATACTTATCAAATCAAGCAAATAAATGCATATGATTTTAAATTGTATTCTGTAGGATTACACAAGATCAAATGGATTAATCTGAATCATCGAGACATGGGCATGTACTAAATAGAAGCGGAAGGATGACACACCACCATAGCACGCTTATACGCTACTTTTCCGCTTCCTTGCGCATTCTGTCATTTTGTGTTTTTTTATGGAGACGTGTGCGGAGATTCAATGAAGTGGAGACAGTGAAAAAACGAATGTAATTGTCCTTCGTGCCATAAAAAACACTCAAGCAGATACATAAACTAAAACATACAGTGTATTCTAATGTTTGATATGGATATGCACGCCTCTGATCAGGCACGGACTCCACTTCAGTCGTCTGACTCTGATTGAATTCTGTAGGAGGTTTGGGTTCAAAGGTGCCAAGTCATCTATAAACATTTTGGTAAGACAATGTAGTGATATAGCCTGCGATCCGCCGGGTGCAAAACCCAGCTTAATTATAATTTAATATTCGATCACCAGATCGCACGTTACATCACCAAGTGAGGATGTGACTACAGAGAAGTTCTAAATGTGTTTTAATACGATGATACCCGATACGCACTGACGAGGATATTCTGTCTTCTGTCAAAATCAACCAAGCCGGCATACCATATACATATTAAACCTGCACTGTTTTATTACGACACGTTTGAGGTGTTTAAATAAGAGCAATGCTATAACGTTTGAGGTAAAGGCAGGCGGGCGACAAAGGAGTCTGATCTGACATGCCAAATGCTTCCAGTAATCGGCTCAATTACAGGGCACAAAATTACCCTATTTCAATAATATTGGGCATTATGTGTGATTTAGTGTTGGAAGCACTTGTTTTGATCTTTCATGACGCTAAAATTGGAATACAGAAATACACTTCTGGGTACAGCCGTTCAGGATTTTAGTAGAAACGTTGTAATATGTAAAATTTAAATTCACAGATTGACATTTGTGGTGACAACGAAAGAACGACTACAGACCGAAATATATCAGAATTAATGTGGAAATTAGACTGAGCTCAAAAGGATTTTTTTATAGCCTAACTTTAGTTATCCAAGCTAGATGTAAACATTTAACATGGTTGTGTTAGTTCATATTATACTGTTGAAGCCAAGAAAAATTAGCAAAATTTGTTCAATACAATATACTAAATCCACGTTCTAACCTAACTTAACCTAACCAAAAAACGCTCTTAAGGCAAATTTTGATTAAATTAGATTATATTATGTTAGTTTGGGTTTTACGGACTATTCCGTCTTTCAAACTTTGAAGGTTTATATCGTCGTTTTTCGAAACGGCACGACGAACTGTTCCCCTGCTTCCTTCCCATGAATTTATAATCCAGGTTACTTACAAAGATGTAAGTAGACGAATGGATTGTGGGACGTACTTTGGAATGGGATATCATCAGTGTCAAAGTGGGAGAATAGCAAATAGGAAATACTACTTTCTCATCTCGTTTTCTGTTCTGTATACCCTAATATTTATTTCATGCTGCAGTTGGGATTCCAATCAGGTTAATTGACTCTGCCTTGGCACTCTGATGACTGTCACACAGAAGTAATGTCGTTGGTGGATTAAGCAGGAGATCTGTCAAGGCGGAGACAGAAATAAGAATACATTCTATACATTATATAGTCTTTGAAGCGAAGTTTCTGCAATTTTCACAATCAAAAATTCATCTTTCTAATCACGTGTCCAATCAAATCCGAATTAATATCAAATATTCATGTCCTTTGACTCAAACTCTATATAAATAATTTGAAATATCTCCGCAATATTCATATTGAAATAAGACACGATGGGGTAAAACCTGGCCCAGCATATTGACCATTGACGGTACGGCAAAATCAAATTTATGTACCTATGTAAAGTACGCATTATCAAGCAAATCTAAATATACAAGTTAATTATGACCTCCTGAGCACAGTTTTACACCCTACATGCCCTACACCCATTGCCTGAGCTATATCCCCTTGCACAATGATAATGAAAATCAAAGGAATATTGTGAAATACTGCATTGATGCATGCTGTCTCGCCATGAATATGCGTGATTTATGGCTGGAAAAACTACATTTACCGTAAAAGAAAGCACAACATTCGATAGAGCTTAAAATTGTGCTTAGGACATATTTTGCGCTTTTAGATTTGCTTGATTTATACGACTTTTTCGCATAAATCCGTAAGCAGTTCGGGAATAACCTTTACAACCATAGACGGAACGGATTACGTGCAGACCGTAACATTAGCCCCAACCACCGTAACTAACTAACTAGCCAATGTCGTCATAACTAATATTTCAAAATAATATATGCTGCAGTTACAAAAATTCTAAAATTTAATTTTAATCGACTTCGGAATCCGAATAAGAAATTGCTACCATAATTTGTATAGCCAAATATGAACCACTCTATAACCAATTCGTCCACTATAACATTTCTTATTTTTGACACGATGTGAAAGTTGGGATGAGTCCAATTCTAATTCTCTCGAGTCAAGTGCCTTCTGTTTCTTTAATTAGACTCTGATGGCACAAAGGTAATCAGGACGGAATCACATTAAAATTCCGTGCTTTGTTTCATATTAAAAGTGGGATATAGACAGAGAGGCAGACAGACTTGATCAGGGATTTCCAGTTGCCAATTGCCAGTCATACACTAAAATTTGATTGTTTCCCGTTTGCTCAATTGAGTTTGACTTATTGAAGTTGTATTGTGTACCTAGTTAGTTTAGAGCTTACAAGTGGTGGGATGGACGACGAACGAAGCAGCAGGTCTGCCTTTTCCGCATGAACTCATACTTCATAATAATATAATAATATAATACATGCTAACTAGGAGTTCTAATCTGTCTATCGGAGATTAAGGGAAATAATCATAATTAGGATGAGGATAATGGCATATGAAAAGGACGGTAAGAGGATAAAAACACGCTCCGTTCTTTCGTCTATTTCTTCTTTGTACCCCTGTCGGACTTATCATAAAGAGCTAGAGATGGATTTTTTTTTGCATTGATCTCTTGCTCGATATAAAGGGTTAAAAAAATCGTATCAGTATTTTTCAGTCAAGCGTGACATCACGACACGACTTTTGAGGAGGAGTGTACTCAAACTGACGCTCTTTCCTTGGAGTGCCTACATTTGCATTCTGAGCTTTTCTTAGATACAGCTGCGGAGCAGGTTATGTATGTTGCAGGTACGAGTACTTATTTACAACTTACAACTCGGGTCATAGGATGATTCACTTATGATTTTGGCCAGTGACCCTTCGTTTTAAATGAATCATGTGTATTTTAAAATAATTAGGTATACATCAACCACTACTGGAATAGGTGCGCAAAAAAATTTGAGTGAATTCTTGAATTGCGCAAACGATAGCGCGAAGCCAAAAAAAAACGGCATTTTCAGAAGAATGGTTGTCAATTTTGTTTGCTGAACGCAAACTCTTAGGCATAAAATTTTTCTAATTCGGGTTATGTTAGATTAAATTTCTCGCGTATACCCTCTCTGTGAGTTATTTTAAACCTAACATAACCCCATGGATTAGTATCGAAGTTAGCATAAGTGTTACGGTAATATGGTTACTTCAACGCGTCATTTCCTGATATTTCTACTGTACACTCGGACCTCACTGAACTTACCCGGTGAACTTACCCGGTTTTAATCGGTCTTTCGTTTTTCATATTATTTCGAAATCAGGACTAAATTCTCACACTACTGTATATTCGTATGACTCAACTATATTCAATCCCAGTCCCGAATTTAACCACAGTTTGATCAATACCATAATTATCCCAAGCTATAAACCTTAGGTACACGCATAAATAGCTTTACAATAGGTAGATTTTTTTTTATTAAACAAGGTTTTTGTACCTATGCAATTGTATATCCGTCTACACCCGAAAAGTGTCGCGATGATTGAATTCATATCTGAGTACACGGACACTAATGTGACCATACAACATGAAATCCGTCACACACATTTGCATTGGACTGACTTCACACAAGTCCCCATTGTTGCCTCGTCAGGGAATCCTGTAGACATTCGTGTATAATTGGTATCAGTCCGCTTGATCTCTTCAACAAGGACCATGTCTTTGTTTTCCTGGCTACATGATTTCTCGTTGAGCCTTCCTGTAAGGCGCATCGCGTTATTTCGTTTCGGACAAAAAATCAAAATTTAAATTTGGACTTAGTCTATTTTAATTATGCGTAGATTATTTTGCGTTTCGCGGTTAAAATTTGCACGCCATTTAATTTGTTTGTTATTTTAAATAACACTGAAAGTGTGTATTAATAAATGTTTTAGGTGCGCGGAGTATTTCTTTTGGTCAGTCAGTTGTGAGTCAAACTTTGACATTAAAAGACATCATGGAAAATTTGGCGATTTCACACAATTAAAATTGACCAAATTCGAATCGACCGATACGAAATGTCCATCCACCATGAGCTGTACCCATATCTCTTTTGCTTATCTCATCGGCATTCAGAGTAAATGGTCTCTCGTCGCACTTGATTTGATTTTCCATCAGGAAGGAATAAGCAAAAGCAGAGCGAGCCGCTCCGCTCTTCATCCGATCCGTCAAAAAAAAAAGTCCGTCTTATTGTCTTGTGACTCTGCTGGGCTTAAGTATGTTGTTAGTTTTGACTCGAAGTGATTGGGATTATGATATCAGTGTGCGTAGGGCTGAGTTTCTCAAATTAACATGATTATGATTGGCAAGTCGTGGATTTGTTGGAGCTCTTGGTCGTGAAAGCCGACTAGCTGACATGGAGTAATAATGACTTTGGATACGATACGGAGTACAGTAATGCATGATCTTGTGCCGATCATGAGTTCTGGCAGAGAGAATGTTGTAATAAGTGATCAATGATGATGGGACAGAGATAGGAAAGATATGAGGCCCATCTTCTTCGTCCGTCCACGGCGGCGGCATGAGTTCATGATACGGGCCGCTGATAGACTTTGTCCTCCGCCGAAACTCCGCACGACTACCATGAAGTTGAGAAGTAATTCAGAGCTGTCGAGCAAATATATTAGATTTCATGCAAACATATCCATGCTCCAATTTTTTATGTAGGTAGAACACACGCTAAATGGTTCGGATCAGGCGGAATATGCATTTGAATTTTAATTGTAGGTTGGGTATCGCTTATTGGGATGGACTGGTCGGACAGGCTGGGCAGAATAGAATAGGGTACTTAACCATATTCCATATTGCACGTAATTCTTCTACACGTTTGTTTTACACCGTCTTGAGTAAAAATTTGGTGGCTAAATATTTCTATCATTAATTCACTAATTGAAATGGGAAATTGGTTACAGAAACGTGGGATTATGTAAATTGATTAATTGTTCATGCCATGGACATATAAATTTTAGGATCCGAGCCCGAAATTGCACATTGGCCGAATTAAAGAAACGACCACAGCCCAAAATAATATATCATAAATATATAAAGGATATCATTTTAGCTTTAACGCCGATAAATATTTTTTAAATGAATTGCTTAAATACGAGTGAGTTCCTAACTTAACTTTAGTTATCCAGGCTCGGTCCCGAAAACTGGTTGGTAAACGGAAGATACATGGTTGTCATAAGACGTAAAAAAGGGTTTTATAAATTTTCTTTTATCAAAACTAGATGTTCCCATTTAACAAGGTTATGGTGACTCATCGATCTAACCTAACTTTACCAAAATACGCTACTGCATAGTTATTAAATTAAGTCATGTTAAGATTCACGGAAGGGGAGCCAGGATGGTTCTGTGGTTGGAAATCAATTCTACCATTCAGACCAGTCCTTGAGACCACATTGGAGAA
>JAQFYT010003072.1:0-11467 GCA_034694925.1 Ceratophysella denticulata
TGGCGTAAACCCTTCCCTTCCATTTGTTTACATTGCGAGGGTGGGGTGGGGAGTATCTGTATCGGAGACCGTTAATGGGACAGCTTGAACCAGAAGGGCACGACGCACGCATGACGACGGTTCGCTTACGCACCTTGAAATATTCACCTCGTATTAACTTTTCCCTGTTGGAAAGTTCTAATTCGATTAGTTGAGGTAGCTGAAGAAAGTATACACATCTATTCATGTCAGAGTCAATTGAGGCTTACTTTAGTGTTCCAGGCTCCAGCTTTCACTTCACAACTTTCGCTCTATGTTTCGTCACAAACCAGTACAATAATCGTTCCAAACAGTGTTGTATATGCTAATACTTCTAATAAAATTGAGTGCCAAAATAAGGGATCCAACACCGCGTGTTATTATTTGGAATCATGCCCAATGAGCGAGAAAATGAGTTCCGCTTAGTTCATCATGTTCAAATAGCGATTTTTTTACAAAAAACTTGAATGCGCGTGAGTTTATGGAATTAAATATTATTCCTATTTATTCATTTTTGTGTTCAGTTGAAATGTGCATTATTTGTTTCTTCCTAATTGACGTTTTTGCGTTAATTTCTACTTGGTTCATCATTAGTGCTTTTTAAGTTGCAAGAATTTGAGAATGTGAGATAATGCTCTAAGACTTTTTTACGTTGCGTTGTTAAGTTTCATGATCCAGAGCGGGTTTAGCCTAGTTGCCAATGAGCGTGATGACTGAGGGCCAGAAGGCCCGGACGTATTGACATCTTTCCCGATCAATCACGAGCGTATTGTCCTTGACAGCAATTTCCTTCTCCAAGTCAATTCGGATCTGTCGGAGCTTGTGAAGAGCATCCTCAGCATTCCGAAGCTGAGCCTCAATGGCGGACTGTGAACGTGCAATCTCACCAACCTCTTCAATCAAACTGTAGATAGGAGAATAAAACGTTTAATATTTAGCGGTTTAGCAGGTTCCATGTATTTTACAGCGAAAAGGATTTACCAGTAATCTACGGGAATTTTTTTATAAATAGAAAATCATATACTGAATTTGCGTGGGAAATTACTTTTGTGATGACTTTAAATTAAAAGCGCAAAATAAAGCAATTTCCGGATCAACAGCAGGACAAAGGACCATCAGCTTGATATGGTAGAAAACGCCATATCTGTATTCATGCATACAAATATGTGGTATTCCACAACCCGGCCATATAGGTTACGGTTACATAGACCCACGAAACTAATTAAACAAATCCGAGGCTTCTGATTAATGTCAGAATATTAGAACTCCAGATGGAGAAAGTTGGTAGGAGTCCAACAACGTGTAATGGCAGGACTTAGGTGAAAGTCATTTTGACGCATTTCTGGAGCCAAAATGGCTTATGAGAAACGATTATGACGGAATAAAGTGATGCATTCATATGCCGCCCCCCAACTAGAGCCAATCCGTTGGAGATGACATAACATAATGAATTGAAAAATCCCGTGTTTGAGTGAGTACTTACGCAAATTGAGGACAATCCCGAACCAGCTCGACATTAGGACGGTAAGTACGGTTGTAAAGTCGAGTCTGAGCCAACTTGAGAGCACTCTCAATGGGATCACCCTTCAGAGCTCTCTTGATGCTCTCAATGGCCAATTCCGCCTTCACCATCTCCTGCAACACCTGCCCAACGAAAAGAAAAATACGGAGAGAGTAAGATGTAGGATGTAGCTTTAACATGTGGGGTATTCCGCAGCTTAGTCTCGGATATTTCGTTGGTAGTGCACGCATTTGGCAGCTTTAAATTAATTTTTTGTTCAGAGACCACAAATGCATTTTCTTAGTTATCGGATTTAGCCTCAAGAAAACCGAGCTACGAGATAACAATTTCTCTGAAAGGTCAAAGAACAGTATCGGTATCGTCCGTTCTAATTTCAGAATTCCCTATTCAATATCGAGACGTGAATATATTATTAATTATAGATAATTCAATTAGGTCACCAATTAAAACTTGTTGAGGTCGAAGCGGTGAAAGCGAATCGTCTGCAAAACAATACATTACAATTACATTAAAGCTCATAGAATAGCTTTACTGTACAAATTCCCACACAAACAAGAACAAGATGAAGGTAACTCGCAACAAAGCCGAGTCTAGTTCCAATTAATGCTCTACAAAGGGATGAAGAAATAAACTTTCTTTCACTCTGTGAAATTCTTTCTGAGAAATTCTCCCAAGTACTCCGTACTACGTCTTAAATTAAATTTCATATTATTTTCTTTGAAGTAAGTCACATTAGCTAATGTGGGCATAACTTGAATAAATGAAAAAAAAAAACTTTTCAAGAGCTTTGAATACTTAGAATACTGGTAAAAAGAACAAGAAAATAAAAATCCTTAAGATTTAGTTTTCTCGGTTTTCTCTAAACATAAAACTAAGTACACAGAAAGTCACGACGGCTGAGTTTCTTTCATAATTGAATTTTATGAACTTGTAGAGTCCACACACTTCAAACACCCACTCAAGGTTAGAAAGGGGGTACACGAGGAGCTTTTTACCCAAGTACAGGCATTTGGACATTAACATGTTACGGTGCATTTGAATTTGTGGTAGAAAATAGCAAAGTTTGTATATAGACAATTGTCCAGATGAAATGTACTTAAAGTATTTATAAAGGCAAACAAAATGAAAATGTAATGAGAAATCGAGTTGTGGAATTCAATAAGGGAAATTGGGTGTCAATTTAAGTGGTCTATTAAAACAAGTTTTGTCATAAACAAACGACGTTTTCATCTTTTTTCGGGTTTTTAAACGTAACCTAACCTGAACACACTTAATCTAACCTTTATTAGCATAAATCACGTAACTAATTTCAAATAAAATCAATGAACAACTGAAAACGTCGGCTTTTTAGGACAAAACTTGTCAAAAAGTTTAGGCCAAAGCTGGTTTAAATTAGACCAGAAAAATATTGATTCGAGAAATTATTCGAGATTTTGTCAATTCAACGCCACCTTATGACCAAGGCATTCGAAAGGAAGGAAAATTGGACACGAATGGACAGCCGGGTCCATCCGAGTAGATCATTTGCGTCTAATTTGTTGGGTACACATTACACATACATAGAACCCTAAATTGAAATGGACCACAACATACACTACAGTCCTCGGGTTCTTCGGCATGACGGAAACATGAACCAGCCTCGTGTTTACTTCCCACTTCCGGAAGTTGGAATTTTGAATTCTACAGCAAACTTTCTGGAAATTTATAGAAAACATAGAATGCCGTTGCAGGGAGTTTAATAAGTCCATTCCAGAAGCTCAATAAATCGCCCTCTATTCAGGTGGATGAGAGCATGATGCCATAACCTTTCAAACACATTTAGATGCTCTTTTCACTGTCAGAACTTTCACCCAACTTTCACATAACAAAAAAAAACTATCTACTATATTCCTTTGACGGAAGAGCTCAATTTCTCTTAACTTATTCTCCATCATGGAATCATGAACCTGTCTCGACCTAACAATGATTCATAGGCAGTTGGGTCGAGGGAAGCAGCTCTCTGGAACGGCGTATCCGGTCCTTTTCCTTTGGACAATTCGATATCATTTTGGTAGGAAGACAAGTGACAGCATATCTACAAAGCCTTGGATCCGGCTTTGTTCAATTAAATTAAGGCTACATTACTGAAGCAAAATGATGGCTGAATCCTGGGTCATGGTAGCTTTTTCGTGTAACATGCACATTTAGGCAAACATAAAATACCCTATGCAACAAACTTCGGCAAACCTTTGGAATAGATACAAATTTCAAATCTCTGCTGAAAACATAAGTTTGCCACATCAAAATTGGTCAAAGATTCACCCCGGGCATGTATTTACTAATGTTTAAAGTTTTATAGCGACAGTGACCTCTGATTTGGAGTCCCCTAAGCCGCGAGATACCAGGGAGCTTGGGTGCGCGTGTTGCAACCACTAGCTCTCCCGGTTTGGCGCTAATTTCGTCATTGGAACTCAAAAATGTTTATACGATGAAAGTTGAAAATCTTAAAGAATGACATGAAAAATATAATTTGGTCGTCACGTTGTCTCAAGTCAGTCCTCTGAACCAATTTCTTCCACTTTCACTCACATTTATGAGGACCCAATTTTCGCTAATTTCACAAAAGTTTCTCTGCTAATTTTTTGCCAATTCCGCTCAGAGTATAAGACCATATTTTCGACTTTTAGCTCAAAACTGGCTTTAGCTTATGTTTGGACTTTGAAATGTGGGTCACAAATTTGGTTTAGACAAATTCTAAACCCCTTGACAGAATCGTTATTCTACGAGCATATCAGAGCGAGCACAAGCCATGTGTCGAGACCAATAAGTCAATGTTATACAAATCGAAATGGTCGAGACGAAAAGCCGGTGACCCTTACTACTGTGTAGGAGACAACTATCGACGGTCCTCATGGAAATGAGGAAGGGTTTCCTTTTATTATCTTGTCTGCATAAAGGGAAGTAAGTGGGTTGGAATTATTAATTATTTAGGGAAACCCAACCTCAGTCCTGGGTCTTTCTTATCCTGTGTGGTTCGACTTTCAAATTCTATGAAAAAGAATAAAAAAAAAGCTTTCAAAGAATCAACTCGACCTTTCCTTGCTCTCCACTTATTGGGTTTCAACCTCTCAATATATTATGCTCTCTCTGCCTCAACAACTCTTCTCGTCTTTTTAAAGGTAAGATCGAGTTTAATTTTTTACAGGTTCACGAGTCACGACCAAGATTGGGAAACCCAATAAGTACCCACATCTACGGTGTACAACATGAACAAAGATTGGCAGATACTTTTCTTCAACTTTCACTTTGATTACTTACACAATAGACAGCCGTCTTCGAGTTTTTTGATCTGACAAAGTGTATTGTTGGCAATTGTCATTTTGGGCACTCACATTAGCGTGCGATCTAAGGCTAAATATCGCATCTTCTCTCTAACCTAACATTTCCGTACTGTACAAAAGAATACGATCACGGGCCGGTAATTGGTACAATGCATGTGCAGCCTAATATGGTCCAGCGAGTCATATGATATTAAAATTGAAACTGGAGATGAAGAACTAGCACATATTGACTTGGCGTTGTGTTTCCAATTCCTATTTGGTCCGGTCTGGGTCCGGTGTACACAGTGAAAGTTTTTTGGGGTAGGCTATGCAATTCAGTAGTGTACTCACGTACAAAACTTTCCGGTTGTCGGGGTTTCACAAAAGTTTTGGGGCTCTCAGAGGTCTCAATTCTGCTCATGTTAGGGGTTGAGTTACTTTTGGTACACTAGATT
Source organism: Ceratophysella denticulata (assembly GCA_034694925.1). NCBI lineage: Eukaryota > Metazoa > Arthropoda > Collembola > Poduromorpha > Hypogastruridae > Ceratophysella > Ceratophysella denticulata. The sequence continues at coordinate 5,295 of JAQFYT010003072.1, forward strand.
GTAACGAAAGGACAAACTTTTTTGGTTGAAATGGAAACCAGAATCAGTTCATTCGACCATTACTCTAATGTGAACGTGAGTAGTTTCTCAGCTCTTCATGCTTCATGCAAGTCAAAGTCTATAGCATCAGTTCTACTCAGATGAGTCTTAGCTATTGTATGAGATAACTAGTAAGAACAACGTACAACGTTGGATTTCCATGCCACAGCTCCTGTGGTTAATAGTCCAGTTATGTATTATTATCTTAATTCAAAATTCTGGATTGCAGTAGTGGTCTACAGAACGTGTTCTAAAGAGGACAAGCTGTAAAGGATCATAGAATTTACACATACTTTGAGTTGGTATGTGATTTGTGGAAGGTTTTGAAGTCTATTTGAAGTGACTATATGCTTGACTCCTTGGGCCTTTATCGTGCTTTCACTGTAAACTGTATTGTATCTTCTCTCGCACGAAGAAACCACAATGGAAAACTTGTCAAGGACATCTTCTGAATGGTAAATGGTAATAAGCTCCAGGGCTAGAAGACAATTAAAGATCCAGAAGGCCCAAATGCAGCTGAATGCCTTTGCCTTGCACCAAATTACTCGTCCCAGTCACATTATTTAGAAAAGCCATCTGCGCCCTCCTTTCCTTGAGAAAACGTGGAAGGCTATAGGCATCCGTTCTGACTTTAATTACGAAGAAACCAGCCATTGTTCCTCTTCAGTCAAGTCAGTCATCTTTGGAGTGGAAACATGACAGAAGAAGCCCATGGGAAATGGAAATGGAGAAAGCTAGATGAAGGGAGTCAACGTCAACACTTTCCTTCCGGATGAGCACATGGAGCACTCCGAATTTCGTACAAACACCACGACGGAACAGCCCAGGGATACTCAAAGAGTTACTTCACAAACCCTCACGATTCACTTAGGACAAGGAACCCAATTTTAAAGGTACCGGAATAACTGCAGGGAAATAAGTCTAGACCATCAAAAACAGCTAAACATTGACATCGCTAAGCGAGAATAGCTACGTAACTAAAATACACAGATTCAGAATTTTAGTTCTTTAGCTTAAAATCGAGAGCATCTGAGACGTTAGGACCAGCTTGTTAGCTCATAATTGCTCTACATGTCCTGTTTCATCCCACGTAGCATTGCCTGAAGACAGCAATGTCCATGGAAATACTAGCCGTGCTGTAGGAATAAGTAGATCATGAAACTGCGGACTAAATCCAAAATAAGCAGCACACCCTCGCTTTAACTTCATGACAATGACTTATGGGAATCACTGAATGTAGATGGACTTTCTCCCTGTCTTCCTTTCACCAAACCAGTCAAACCAATATAATAATGGCCATAGACTCCGGTTTGGACTCACAAAAGGGTTCTACAACTATGAATACTGTACACAGGTCATGTGCGATCCTGTGATCGCATGATTTTTTAACCTAACCTAACCTAACAACGTGAATACTCCAAGCTTTAGGTTAGGTTAAAAAATCATGCAATCACAGGATCGTTCATGATATTGGACAGCGGGAATAGAGCTCGAAAGCATTTGCGAATGACGGACGGACGCTGGGCATTTCGACGAGGTTTGCATGAATGAGTAGGAGCTGAGTAACGGAGAATAGTGAGAGAGAGAGAGAAAATCGCATAAATCTTACCAGTTTGAGTTGATGTTCCAGCCGAGCCTTTTGTGACTGCGTCTCCGCAATTCGGCGGGATAGAGCACACTCCACATTGTCCGCTTGAGCTCTCAGCTTACAGGCCAAACTAGAGAAAGATAACGAATGGCATTCAGAGACTTCTCTCCACAAATTCCGATAATTCATAAACGTCAGAGAAATGGGAGAAAAATTGGGACAGTCATCGTTTCCATTCTATTCTTTAGTACACTAACTATTTATGTAGGCCCAAGACTGTACAGTATAAGCACCCAGTGAATTTGGGTAAATGCAAATGAACAGTATTATCCTTGGAACCACACGTTTTGTGAGTGGACAAGCGAATTCGTGAAAAAATATAGCACGCACAAAACTTATCGGCGAAGGACAAGGTACAATATATTGACTGATTCAAATAGGACCTAGTAAAAAAGCCAAAAATGAAGTTAACAAACCCCTGTTATTAGGAGATAACAACGGTATGCTATTTAACCACAAAAATGAACATTTCCAGCGGTCGAAACGGATAAATTAAATGTCTTAACGAATTTGATTAGCGTGTATTTCATGTAGGTCAATCATACGGAATTTAATGAGGTGTAGAGTGTGGATTATTATGTGACCCAAAGGCCGTTCTCTCCCACGTACTGTAAGGTACAATACACTGTGACGGCCAGAAAAGATTTATAGCCAGACAATACTGTCTGTTTCCGCTCTGTGTACCCGACTTCCCTGCTAATAGTCCTTGTAAAGTTTCAACGAGGGGCTTTAAGACTCTGAGGCTGTGAGAAAGCGCGGCCAAGGAGAAAGCTAGAATTAATTAATCCCATCCTTCACCTCCATCCCACCCTCGACGTTTATTATCTAATCAATCCACTTTTTCACTTTCATGTACTAAACAGGAGTATTTCTTTCACAGGTTCTGGAGTCTTTCAAACCCCCCGTTGCACGCAGTTCTTTAATCTTTCCCACGAGATCTTAGCTAGAGCTTAAAATCTTGGGCCCGGTCCACTTTCACTCCTAAGTATGTACTTTCTCCGAAGAAAAATAAACTTTTATTCGGTTTCCTTTTCTGCTCGTTCTACGACGTTTGTGCACTGTTTGAGCTCAGACCTGTAGTAGCTACAATATTTTTGAACTTTCAAAATAAAAATAATACTTGTCCAAGTATTAACGTACTTGTGAAAAAGCGCGGCTTATGCGCTCTTAATATGCTGTAAATGAAAAAAAACTTGCGCTTCAAAAGTTTTAAATAGCCGCAACACCAAAACTCCGGGACTTGGTTGACCATACACCCTTTTGTCTTGGGATTCGAGTGTTACTCAAGATTCCCGTCTTTTACTTTCTCCACCGTCGTCCTCAAAGAAATGACTTTGTCTTGTTCTCAACTATATTAAACTCTCATCCATCAACGCCAACCAAGATTATTGCCCAACTGAGGATTCCGGCTCAATGCTGAGCTGAGGCCGTGTCGGAGTGTATCAGCCATAAATTATATTTTCTTCCCAGTAAAATAATTATGGGTCGGGGCCTTGTGGGAAACAACTTGGAAAGCGGGTATTCTCCTGGTTTGGACAAAGATCCGCCAGCACTCAGAATTCAGATAAGAATATTTAATTTAATTAAATAATTCTAAGAGTTTAGTTCACGGGGGAGTTTTCTGTTTCCATGCGGGATTTCTTTTGACACAATGTGTCCTTGTAAAGTTTTGCATATTGCAAATGTACGTACAGGGACTTGGACTGGGTAAATAAGGAGTGACCTTACCTCTTAAGAAGTTCCGGAACAAGTTGACGGATTTTGCATGAAGCACATCGTTCCCGTTCAGCTTCTTCCATGTTCCGCTGTGTCATTTCTTCCCACTCCTTGATAGGGGTCATCCTGCATTTCAACATAAGGTATATTTGATATGGTATTACGTAGGATCTAGGATAATTGGTCGGGTTTGGATTGAGCTAGATTGTGTCAAACCTATCAACAAAGACAATCTAATCTACCCTACTATCTTACATGTTATGTGCCTCGAAAGAAAATCATTGCTATATTTTTTCAGCTATTTTGTTTACAACAAGTTATGTTCTAACCCATTCTGAATTAAAATAACAAGGGTTATATCAGAAAGGCGTACACGACCCCAAGATCGCACAGTATATCAGTACAGAATATGCGTAATCCTCTCAACAGTGCTATTTATAACTTTTTGCAAAAAGCTAGGTCCAGGCTCTCAGGAAATCTAGAGAAATATATGAAGTGCAGTGGAAGATCTAATGCTCTGACTGGTCATCGATGCGAAAAGAAAACGAAAATGGAGAGCCCTACGATGAAGGATTAGGGTGTCTGACCCCGTCCAACTAAATCATCATTGACAGGCTTACCCTTCTTGAAAGCGGGCCACTCCGGCATAGTTGAGCAGTGTGGGGTCGTCAGGCTTGAGTCGGGAGCCAAGATCGTCAATACGAAATGCTTGTATTTTATCACTCCACTCTCTTTCCAGTCGCTCCTTCGCTGCCCGGTTCTTCCCAATCTGATCCCGGATTTGCTCTGCCATTTGTTCCAAACGTTGCTGAGCCTACATGTCAAATATAGGTAGTAGGTACATCCTACATGTTCCTTTAGTCGTCTATCAGCTAATTAAAACATTATCCCTTCAGTGGATCATGGTTCAAAATGAAAGCATTCGTATTGGATAAATACATTTGCGGAATGGCTGGCCAGTAGCGGTATTTATGTTACCGATAATAAGGAAATCGAGAGTAACGTGAACCGGGGGTCGCGTGTGACGGTATGCCTCACAACTAAAATTTTAGAATACGCTAAGCAATTACATCGAATACTGCGACATTCAAACTATTTGCAGTGCGAATCACGTCTATTTTAATTCAAATACAAAATAAATCAAATGACAGTGAAGTAACAAAGTAATGTTTTAAACCACCGAAAGAAATGATGGTGTAGAAATTTGATTATATATATATGATTCAAAATTCTGCTTTCCCTTGTAGAAGTTTTAATTAGAATTTCGAGTACGAAAACATTCATTTAGGCCAGAATCTACTTTACAGCATATACTGAGAAAATTAGTGACAATTTATATAGATTTAGATTACTCTTGGCATTGGAACAGCACGTGATATTTACAACCACTATTTTTGGTACTGCCATCGCTCATCGAAGCACAGATATAGCTTCTTCAACCCACGCACTTTTCACTCGCTACAGGAAACGTATTTTTAGAAATAACCCATCTTGAACTTATCTTTCCGTTCTAAACTAAACCCATGTGTTGTGTCAAAGCTAGAAAGTAATTTCGAACAAAGTTGTGGTCGTCGTACCATAATGACCATGTCTCGTTCCTTCTGAAGCTCTTCCTCGACGTCGTCTCGAGTCAAGTCAATGCCAACGCGAGACAGACGTCGTCGTAGACACTCGTTCACAATGTGAAGGATGAGGTCAGCCGTGGCTCGAATGGCATTTTCAGTCCGAATTCTCAGCTCTTCCAACAACCGGGTCTCCTCCCGCATGTCCTGTGAACAACATCAAAAACGAGATGACAGCAATGCTTTTGACTCTGAATTGGAATTAACTTCGTCCATCAAGCCGTCTATTCATTGGGAAAAAACTAATCAGATTCCACTGGCAGACACTGAGTCTATTTCGGGATTTTCAGAGGGAAAGCACGGAGTGAAAGCTAAGGTACTCAACACCACAGTAGATTATGTTACAGCCGCGGTTACGGTATACTTGAATTTGTAGTATAAATATTTTTACCGGTACGTTTCTACTGTATGTTCATGTTCAATCGTAGAACAATGGTTCCATGCCGTTGGAAAGAGCATTGAGTTTTGGTTTATAAACATTATTAAAAAGGACGTACGCGAGTACCTATATTCGTACTGCAAATTCATTTATACTGTAACACATATCTACGACAGAACTGCGTCGTACTAAGTTGTGTAATAAAATATAGTCCGAAATCTAAGCCTGCTGGACTTCAGTCAGTTTCTCTGCTCGACGTATCTTAGAGACAGCGTAATGATTTGTCAACAAGATTCAAGTTTCAAGTATCTTGCCGTGAACAAGTGCTTAGAAATGTCTGAAGTACCTACATAAATAGGTAGTATGTCCTGCATCTAGATATGAATATTCCAGTTTACATGACTAACTTAACTAAGCGTGTACACAGCTGTAATTAAAATATGGTAGCTACATGACATGAAGTGGTATGATGTACGTCTAGTCTGGGCGTGTATTTATGTTTGATGCCTCACGGGCCCTTAAGAACGTCTTCCACTGTGAACAACATTCAGAACTCTAGCTCTCTTCAGCCAAGTCTCAAGCCCGTATATGCTCTCTCATTAGAGAACACTTGTCTTGCGATTATGCAAGACTAGCCTGATACCCCCGCTTAAGCGAGAGGTCTTCAAAACTGATCACTACACCGTAGTGCACATACTTTGTTGGAAAAGTCGTTGGACTTTACTGCAACCCGCAATTATATTGATTAATTAATAGAAAATTTTCCAAA
>JAQFYT010003073.1:0-11467 GCA_034694925.1 Ceratophysella denticulata
ATCCAGATATGAACGCCTTCATTCCGTATATAAACACGTTCAATCAAAAAAGTGTATTTAAACAAGTGTCATGACACCGATTTATGATGTGACAGACGGACGGACGGACGGACGGACGGACGGAAAGTCCAATTACATAAGCCCGACAGGTCGGTCTAATAAACACACAGCTAAGAGTTCTTGAATATTCACCACACGCGATTAAAATTAAGATTACCTAGTTTCCCACCGCCATTTGCAAGCTCCCACTTATTTTCATACTTGTGTTTACATCATTAGGATTTAAGATTCGGAAGTCTGTCAAGCTGAACTAATATGCTGTCGAACTTTGTAGAAAATACTTAGGTAAATGTTGTATGAGACACGGATCAGAAACTCCGACCGACTTCAACCGAGCCTTTGCAGTTTGCACATGTGAATACATAAAAATTCGAGTGCCGTGATAATTCTTATTAAATTAATATACCAAAATTTACATAAAACCCAACACTTAATTCATTGAGTTTGCACTCAAATCTCACTTCACAGCTCCACCCTATCTATGTAAGCCGGTCGTTTGAAATTAAATATCTTCAAATTGAAAATTGAATAAATTATCCCAGGATTTCTAGAGATTTATTGCCTCCACCTACACCGTCCTATTCATTTTCATTACGTATTCATATTAGTCACAATTGTAACAATTCACGAGCTAACCATCCAATTAGGGCCTGAGATAGGATCTGAGGAATTTTAACGAGATGGCTTATATAAGCAGCCTGCTCACAGCTCAAGTGGCTGGCCTAATGATCGTCCTTGATCTGGAGCTGCGTACCCATAGATTTCACTCTACACTAATTTTTATTATAAATTCCCAGCCCCAGTTGAGTTGATAATTTGAACATTGAACATCCGCATTCAAGTCAGCATATACTGTTCTTCCGTCCCAATTATCGAAGTACATACCCGGTATAATTAGTTCATAATCCTCAGTTCAAGTTGAACCAGCAGACTAGCATATTTTGGTACTGGGTATTTTGCGACTTGCCAATGGTACAAGTAGATAATGCCTAACTATTTTTGCGTATTAGGGTTACAGGCATTCGGCACACACATGGGTTCAATGTTTCCGATTAGCGTACAAGAATAGTTTCTGTGACAATTCCGATAGGTAGCCGTATCATCCTGAATTCAGTGCTAATGCTCTTTTCGGGTTATTTGGTTAGGTTACCTGAGGTTATCTGGATTTTCTTAAAATGGTAAAGTTTCAAGCTACAATTACAATGCACACAAATTCACATGCGATCAGGATGCGATCCATTTACGTAGTTGGCAATGCAAACTGAACCCACGATTGAGATCCATATGAAATTCAATATATCTATATTGAATTAACCGAAAACAAAATACACTGAAAATATTGAATTTGGTCAAAATTTGATATATTGCCTGTCAATTTGCTTAAGGCGAATTGCGGCGTTACCCTAAGAAACTTAACCAACCTAATGACGACGGTTGAGACTGACTCTCTTCAAAATCCGCCCACTTGAAACCCTTGTTTCTGCTCCGGACTCCCTCGATTGTCACTGTGGCTCTAGCTCATTAATAGGAATATAATTAAGAACAAAGCCAGAGCCAGGTACCCCTATAGGATTATTATTAGAGCAAATTCCAAGTATGATTCATTTCTAACTGGAACCGCATATTTCCTATTCGCGAGTAATTAGAAGCCGTGTAGTGTTCTTTAAAAAAATTCTTGTAATCGGGCCTGACGCTTTCATGGAATCCTATATCAAGGAACAACTCCGCACATCATGCCAAGCATGGATTTAATGTGCTTCAGATTTCAGCTAGCTCCTCCAGTAGTAGTGTTATTCCAATTTGAGATTCCGCACGTCATTAGAAACGGTTCATTAAAAAGCCTTCTATATGTGCCTTTGTCCGTCCCGAACCTCGCAATTACGAACCACAAGGATTTAATTGGTAATTAGTCCTTCCTCTCATCAGTCTCCACTTTGATTGAGACAGTTTAATAGGTTGAGTAGGCAGATTTCATTTCGGGCCTAATAATATGCAACAAAGAACAGGATAGGCTATAAGCACTACAGAGTTAGCTTATATTTCTTGGATATACCTGTTCTTGTCAGCCTAATAGGTTCATTGTGTGTTCCGTCACTTTGACATTTTGACGTGTGACTATTCTCCTTTTAATTAAGAGAAGCTATTCTGTGGGATCCCCTTACGCGTATGCTCAAGAATGTCTACAGGCTATATACTGGATTGGACATGCTATATAATATAACAGCTATATTATTAACATTTTGGTGCAATTAAAGTTCTGCGATCTGGGATGAAACTAATTTTCGCAAGTTTTTCAATCTTCAAATTATTTGACAATGCCATAGTTGTGACTTCCGTGCTATTCGAGAAATAATTACTGTGGAATTTGCTCCAATTAGAGGTTGCATTTCGAAGTTTGTTGTACACCTTGGAATGGTCGCTACTTGCCGCTTGGATTTCCACGAGAGTAGAAAAGCATTTACAAATTCCTTGTCCATGCCCATTTATGTAAACCTTTAATGGATTCCTACTACCGCACTGCCACTGCCTTGAATTCATATGACGGTAGAATTGCCGCGCTACCCTATGCCTTGTATCACCTGCTGGACAAAATGTCCAGCATGTCAATCATGAATTTTATTATTATTTGTAAAATGAATTGAGTGCCTCTTCATTTTCGTGCTCTGAGCCGTCAGTTTGAGTTTCATCCAGGTTGGATGTTGAATCTGCCCAGCCTCCAGCAGGAGTCCGGTTGGTTGGTTAGTTCCCTTGTCTTGGATTTAACGAGCGTAGTATATGGAGTGGAAGGCAGAGAAGACGTCGTCGGAGGGTCTTTTATAATGATTTTTAAACAAAAGGAGTGTCGTGTGACGCTGGCTGGAGGAAGACGAAGAATGGATGAGTCGTCGTCGGAAGAAAGTACAGGCAGGCCAGGTTTTTCTTATTTAAGTCCAGGTCCTTCGCTTCCCAAACGACCAAGTCCTACATTTTGGACCCCGAAGAAGAGTTCGGAGGTCTTCCACTAATCATACCTAAATATTGACCAATTACACTAACGAGCTGCCACATTCCTTCTATTCCAATTCCCACAACTACTCTCCCCCCAACCAACATCTTCTTCCTCCCTCTGCTTTCCTATTAACTCATTCTATCACGAGGAAAGTTAACAAATAGAACAAGGCGTTTCAGAACAAAGACACCAAGATCCCAGCAACTATGTCTCCTTGACTTCGGATTCAACCCGTTTTCCGTCGTTTCAACAGTGGCAATTACGTCTGTGGTCACTTGCAAAGTTACGCTATGATGAGACTATAGACTCAAATACGTTGTGCTGATCGCCTTACAATTCTAAAGGCGCAGTGCTGAACATGCTTGCATAGTTTTCGTGTACCAGGTTTAGCTACATGAATGAAATATATATGATTCGATAAAGGTCGTAATCGGAGATTACCCTTAGAATACAGTAATTCTGTCAAATGATTTAGTTTAGTCAAATAATTTAGTTAATTTTAGTTAGATTAGGTGTATTGGACATTACTGTATTCAAGGTCTTGCTCTTCTGAAATTATTGCCATTGTCATGTTGAAAGGTGCTAGATCGTGTAATTCCAAATGTTGAGCCACTGAGACGATTTGTTAGACGTTTAGGTAAATTATCAATTAGAGCTTTCCATTTCGAACAGCGTAAAACGCTAATAAGACAAATTGGTCATATTGTGTGAAATATACGAAGTGAAGTGTCCGTGACCCGCTTTGAACGGACGTGGTGGAACCAAGTAAAGTCTTGTCTTATCTAGTAATAAGACGATGGGCTTAGTCAAGTCAAGTCAGCCTCTCTGCTTACCTATGTCCAATTACTTGAGGATCCTCTTCTGCATTCTGCTTGTAGTACACATATAGTGCTGAGGCATGGGGTATAATGAGCAGTCAAGCCTAATTGATTGCTCCACTCAAGGGTAATCCGTCACATCAGTCCAACTAGGCCTCCAGGACCAATTAGAATTGCTCGGGACTTAATTAGCAGAGAGCTCAGGGCTACGCCAATGCGGTTTCATTATTTAGATATGAAAGTGATTAATTGGGTTGAATTTCTGTAAGATCCGATGCGTAGTCAAGTAGCTAGTTAAATAATATTGGAATTGGTCTATATACTTTATACCGTCAAATAAGCCACGATTGCAAATTGCATAATCTACAGTTAGTATCCTGACCCGCCAGCCCTAGCAAAATTATTGTTCTGCAAAATATCATTTCTGTATGCAATTGATAAGGTTGACAGTAAAAGTAAATTTGAATTTTGTTAATTAACATGGTACACAATTCACGGTTTGGTTATGCTATTCTGCTCGTGCACTTAATATAAGTATAAAAGTTAAAATATACGATTGATTCGTACACGGGCTGTCCGATTCTGGACAAAATTGGCTTAGTATTTACTTTACTCAGTGGTCACTCGTCACTCAACGCAATGGGGGAACTCTAAAAAACTGAAAACTTTCCATGCTCTGTATATACAGAGGGTTTAGTTGGGGTCCATTAGGTAAACGCTTCTGGACATTGTCGCATGGAATTGACATCATCCAGAATGAGAAAGGGGGAAGCTGTCGTCGAATAAAAGACTTTTTTCTTCAAGTGACCAAATCAAATGCATGCATTGCCCTCAGTCAGAGACGTTTACAAAAAGAACCAAGTTTTTTCTTCCCCTCATCTGATTTCCATGTAAAATTGAAGACATGTTTGCTCAATGCTCAGATTTAAAAGGTAAGTAGGTAGTTCGTAGGTAAGTTGTAAGTTTTTCAGTTGTTTAGCTCCTGCTGGCTCCTTGAGAGTTCCTGGTCAGTTCACACTTGGTCATTTGGGAATCGGTCATTAATTTCGTCAATTACTTAATTATATCGCAATATCCCCGTAATTATGATTGAGTTACTCAAGGGCTGAGTGCTGGAACTAAACTTTCTTTTACTTGTCCTTAATGAGATTCTATATCCGCCCAAATTCATTTCGGTTTAAGCGATTTTCGCCGTAAAAGCGATTTGGGTGATCCAATCGCCCAATTGAAAAATTTTCCTAATTACCTAGGTGCTACGTCGTTATATCATATCTCACATCATGGGCGGTGCACCATAATACCGACAATGATTTACCAGTGCGTTGAACATCGTTTAATGAAAGTTTGAGATATTCCAAAACCCGCGCGATGAATTCACGGTACACAAAATAACGTCAAATCGTCCAGAGTTGCGTCCAGTTCAGTAGTCAAAAGAGTTGTCCACTCCCTGTCACTCCGTCCTCATCTGTCACTCGGCGGGAGGTCACAGGTTTCTTTTCAGATTGACTTTCTTGAGATTCGCCTGAAACTGACACTAGCCTGGGAGTAGGAGTAGGAATGAGGAATGACCGAAAAAAACAGAGGGTGATACGAGGCTTCCCAGTTTTGATTCAAATATGTCCTTTAGTGTCACATCTACTTGACAAGCGTTCTTTTGAATTCACAATATTATTTATTCAAAGAAAAATATGTTTTGAAATCTTGACTTCTTTGTAAGCCTGTAACAAAGATGTATGGTCTCCTTTCATCCAGTTAAAAGCGCTTTTTAATCTAACCTAAGTGAGCTCATTTGTTATATCAGCGTTTCTTTGGTTTAAAAGATTTGACCATTTTATTACGTAGAAACTGAAATTATCAGATTTGCATAGAATGAGCCTTGCATTTAGAAAATTTATGTTTCATTTACGCTCTGAACGCAACAGCTTTTTGGTGCTTAAAAATGAAAATTCATGAATAAATAACAATTTATTCAAATCAAAATATTTCTATAATTTCATGTCTTATCAACTGCAAGGCGTCTTAGCCAATGGAAATTGGAAATAAAGTGAATTCTTAGCAATTGCGACAGATATTTTATTCTTGAACAACTTCAACTAACGCGTTAGAGTTCTCCATCTGCTCTGAAGACGCTACAGTGTAGAATTTGGTTCAATCATTCATTGAACACATTTTAGGTATGTGCATGCTACACGTAAATATATACGCATATAAGGACCTATTGTTAGACACACTAAAAAAATTGACAATCGTATTTTGTAATTGCAATTGACAATGTACCCTAGCATTTGAGATATGTGAACGAACTGCCGGAACTGCCTAAGGAACGAGTCTAGTACAGCCTGCCTGTTGTTGGTGTTAGCTTAGCATTTATATTTATACAGTATTAGTAAGAGAAGCTTGCCGTCACGATGATAGCATGACAGTAGCCAAAGCGAAGCAGTAAAATTCGTCAATCCTCGTCGTCGCTCACCATAAATCTTATCCCATGCACGGGAACTGTACAGAAACTGAGGACTCCGAACAAGAGCTTTTGGCGGATTGACGCTTCTCGCTCGGCTGCTCTTCTTCTCCTCATGCGTTTTTTCGTCGCCCTTTCGGGCACTACAGAACACGGACAGGTTGAGGTGCAAAAGTAAAAGGAGAGGACGGGTTTAGGAAGTGTTTAGGACCAAAGCTTTTACAAAAGACGCTTTATAAGCTGCAATCTGGTTTAGCTGCTTGCTGCTGTCTGAAAATGAAAACTCTGACGAGAGATTTCAATTGAGTGGAAGGTGGAAGCCCGACGATGCCCGATGTACTAAATCTGAGTGGATACAAACAATAGTTTACAAGAGCCGGAAATGAGTACATATTAAATCCGGATGTACCTAGTAAATATTTGTTTACTACAACCGAATTTTTAGTCTTCATCTTTGAAAAAAGGCTAAAACTAATGGAACAATGGCGGGAAGGAAAACCATGTTTGGTTTACAGTAACCGATTTTTTTCTATGTTATGATCGTATTGTTATTCTAACATGCTTTAACTCTAATCAAGACAAGGATTTTACAAGGTGAAACGGTCACAAGTCGAAAAAACCCGAGGCGAAAAGACCGAAGTGAAAAGACCGGGGGCGAAAAAAACAAGGCGAAAGGACATGTAGGTAACCACATTTAGTATTGACTAACTGATGATATTGTACGAAGGCAAGTCACGTTACTCCTTTTCCTGACTCGTTATATGTATCTAAAAAATATGAATAAGCAATTTACTGCTTAGCATTAGGGCACTACCTATAATAGTGTGCAATAAAAAAGCTTATTTCCAATAATTAGTAAACGCAAGATAAGATAAGAATGAAAAAAGCTAATATGCAACTAGGTAACTATTACTAGTATTGAAAGGCCAGTCAAGTCAAGTATAAAAGTGAATTCTTTGCATGAATACATGTTATGGCATGGCAGTGCCCAGTGCAGTGCTCGCACATAAAGACAAGCGTCGTCGGGCTCACCCTGACCGTATCTCATGCACGGGGCCTGTGCTGATACTGAAAGACTCCAAGCAACAGCTCATACCAGATCAATACTTCACGCTTTTCACCCTCGTGCATTTTCTCGTGCCCTTTCTGCTATTACAGAACACGGATAGGTTTGTCTAGGTTTGTCTAGGTTGTCTAGGTTGTCTAGGTAAAAGACATGGGACTCTCTATGGTAAAAGGTGGGTGAAAAGTAAGGACGGATTCAGGACCAACCACAAAGCAAGAACAAGTATGCCACAAGCAAACCTGAATTAATTTGCTGGTATTTAAATTTTATTGTCCGACTGATTATGCATAGGGATACATTTGCACTGTCTGATGGAAAATCAAATATACACGATGACATGAATGTGAGTTATTTTATTATATTAAAAATTGCGAGTTGAATTTCCATTGCAACATATTTAATATCCGTGAATGAATTTGGTTGACTTGGCTGAGAAAGACACGAGAGAGTGATTTTTGCCGATTGTTTCCAATACCGAAAGCTCAAAAAAAAACTTTTAGGCCTAAAATGGGTTTCCAAATGCAGCAACCGTTTATTGATAAAAGCCTATGCCCCTAACCGTAAACCAACGAAATTGGTTTTGGGTGTCCATTCTTTTAAAGTTTACAATATCAGGGATGCCAATAAATGACATTAGCGAAAGTATACTTCCAATGACATTAAACATTAAACCGCTTTGCAGAGCCACACCAAACAAGTCAGGGCAAGTGCTTGACTTTAGCCTTAGCGGTAATGGTAATACATATATATTGTATTATCTCAAGAATACCTAGCTACACCTGACACGCTAAAAAAGTATTGTCCTATCAAACAACGTTTCATTTGCTTCGTAAAACACAAATGGTAGAAGGGAAACATTTGTTCAGACTAAAATGCAATTCAAGTTTTTAATTTCCACATTATGACTAAAAATAAATCAAACTATTTACATGAAAGTGGTTCCCAATTTAATTAACAGAAATATCAGCACAATTTCTAAATGTTTGTTGTTGACTGCAACCAGGTCCTTGGGTATATCCAGTCTCTTCCTTGCAATCACAAGTCGAGGCGTCATCACACGGTCCCCAGTTCTGAGCTCCGCGATAATGGAATCGAAGGGTACATTGAGCGCAAGAAAGGTCATCGGGAAGTTTGGCAGTAGTCTGGATATTAAGTGTTCCATCGGCGGTTGACAAAGGCCATTTAGTTTCTCCGTTCCCAAGCACCAAATCACGGAAACATTCTTCTGTCTCTGGAAGACTGTCACAAATTTGGATCTTGACATATCCTCCATGATTTTGTGTGTTTGAGGTCACGTGGATCGGAATTGTCTAATTAGATAAAGAAAATCGTTTAACATTTATCGAAAGACAACGCCAAGGTATATCTTGAACTAAGTGGAATCTCTGTCCGATTGTTTGAATCTTGGCTGTGGTGCAGCTGTTACAAAATTCGAACCTTACAGGGCTTAATCGGCAGGGAACAATCCACTTATTTAATGTATGCCATTAGATTATATATAGATCCGTACCTCTCCCTTCGAGTAATTCCTGACAATAACCCCTCGTCCGAATCTGCCTCCATTCTCATGTTCCCTTGGAGTCGCTTGTGAGAAGGGATCTCCACAAACGCCACAATTGTTGACTTGTTCCCATTGATGCTCATTGCCACACCAGACTTGGTCGTCAATTGGGTATGCTTCAGGTTTGGGTACCAAGTAGTCGTACTCTGGGAATCGCCACAGGACAGATCGGCCAGGTGGTTCCATGAACCGACCATGTCCGGCCGCCAAACCCACGGACAAAATAGTGAGAACGATTACTCGAAGCATTTTCAACTCGGACGAGTGATGATTGGCAAACCCGGGACCGTTGTTCTTTTATATCGTTGAACTCCAGGCCTCTTGACAATGTCACCAAATGTTAAGTACATTGTGATTTTAGTGATATTGATGATATAAGAAAGGAAGAGATCAATCACGTGACCATGAAACAAAATAAATACACTGAAAAGTCAGAAAATGTATCAAGTGGAAAAGCAGGTGATTGATTGAATGGTTGGTTGGTATATTTCCATTTCAAAGCTCACAATTAGTGTGTTGCAACATTGGTTTTTCAGATAAAACAGCCATTGTAGCGGCAAAAAGGACGAACGCACTAAAACTATTAATATTATTGCAAAATATCTGATATTGGATCAGGCGATGAGTGAGAAAGTGTGTCCCTTCAGTAACACGCCTAATACTTGAAACAGAGGATTTAGATATCAATTCAAAACTAATTACATCCAGTTGACAGAAGTACGTCAAATGGAATGTGAAGTATGCTGCTGATTACGATTTGAGATAGTAGCTTAAGCTGAAGCCCAATATTAACTAAATATAATATTAATTATTATTGACAAAGCAGTTATCTATCAGATGCTGTGTGTTACATGGATGTTTAGCTCGTGTGCATCCGAGTAGTGAGATAGGTTAGGCAATCCTCTCGATAAGACGTGGGTTGGCTGATAATATAAATTTTTCCAGCCATCGATTTAAATATTTTGCTTTCGCAAAAATAAACATTGTTTTAGCAGAAGGTTTATTGGGATGCCCTGTCCGTCACCTGTAATTGGCGGAACTTCTGAAACATATTGCAAGGAGTCCAAAAGTACAAATAGAATTACGGGAGCTTTTTGACTCTAAGTGAAGCGCAAAGCTATTTTTCAATCTACAGCGCAGGGTGCAGGCATCATCCATACCAATCCCAAGTCAGTCGTACAAGTCCTTCAAACCCCATAAGAAAATATTATCTGTGCTTCCAATAATAGCTGCATAGTATATCTTTCGAAAAAGTATTAAATCCTGTATAAATTCTTTAGAAAGTCATATATCTGCTTCCAATAGACGCATCTCGAAGCAAGTAGTATTTAGCTTCAAGGCGGTGGTGGTAGTTCAGCATGGGGCGCGGGCGTCAATGTACATGGGGGCATTTATTGTACGGCACAAGCCGAAGCCATGCAGAGAAAAATGTTTGGCCTAAATAATGGTCGTCGGTCTCATCCTGTCCCTAACCCGTGCAAGGGGACTATGCTGAAGCTTAGAGATTCCGAATCCGAACAATATAGCTCTGTTTCGCTTTTCGCTTCCCTCCTCGTAATTCTTTTTAAAGTTGGCATTCGTCTTTCTGTAAATTACAAGACCCGGCTGAGCAAAGGAGCAAAGGTACTGAGTTTGGTACCTTAGAGTTGGGTAGGTAGTTTGTCTGGATTTAGGCATAACGCACAGTGCATATGAAGTTAGGTATGAAATGTGTTGAGTTCTTTCGTCCGTTCTTGTTATAGTTATTAATCCGCAAAAGTATAATTAAACTTCACGCCGTGTTCTGCAGATAACCTTGTTGGAAATGCAAAAATGTATAATACAGTAACATATTTACCTTACGTCACGATCTAACTACAGCTATGATATATGATAGACCATTGGAAAGAGCATTAAATTTTGCTTTAAAAGCCGCATTTACCATTTTTACATCATATTCAAATAAATAACATCTGTCTTATCCAGAAACCCGTAACCGGCAAGATTATAACTTTGCCAGATTTATGTACATAAATACAACCCGCCCTGCAAAATAGCTAATAATATTAGGATCGAACGGAGTAAATTTTTTTAGTTCGAAACAATTCTACGCCCACAATATTCCATGACAGATTAGAACCATATTACATTGAGAATATTCCGTACGTGTATACCTCTTATATTCGTAGATTTACACAATGAAAGTAATTTTCTGAAATAATACACAAAACACAATACAATTGTAATAAGGGCTAGCGGCCGGTGGCTGTAAGCTAATGTAAACTCATTTTGATTTCAAGCTTTCATTCTGCATTCAGTCAGGTAGTTAAATAGATTTTCAGACTTTCCATTCGGAAAGCTATTTACAATTTTCATATGCCATATATTCCACCTAATTATGTTTCATTGTAAAACAAAAGCTGAACAAAATACAAGTCAGCAGAAAGCAGAATCAGGCTCATTTTGTAGCATTGTATTTGTATTTGTTTCTATTGAATTGACACACCACAGAATTCCGACAGTTATTCAAATTAGA